>PVHX01002210.1:0-175004 GCA_004024805.1 Geosciurus inauris
AAAAAAAAAAAAAAAAAAAAAAAAGAAAAGTGGTAAGGCCTCAGGAGGCAGATGCGGAGCAGAATACCTGCTCTCTGAAAAGAATTCTGAAGCCTTCCCCAGCTTTGGCCTCAAAGCCTGAGCCCAGCAAGGTCCCCCAGGGATCAATGAACTAAAAATAGCCAGAGGCTTGTAAATGAACTGGAACGGTTTCTGCTGCCTTCTTAGTCCTTCACAGTGTGCGGGGGACACAAGGGGAAGCGTGAAACTCTAGCGCTTTTTATTTTTCTAGCCAGGCCTGTTGGAGGCAAGAGCCCCACCCCTGCTGCTTGGTGGATTAATGATGGCATTTCCACCCTCTGGCCTCTCAGTCTCCCTCCCGTGAAGGTACAACTTGTCCTGTTCTGGGACACTACTTGGCAGTCCTCCTGGAGGAAGTGGATTTTGTGTTGCATTTCAAAAGAAATGTAATATCACACCAACGTGCTCTCTAAATTGAGCGCTATCACACCTCCAGCAGAAGTCCCATTCCCCACAGCTCTGGTTCTTCTCCCTGAGGACATTCCCTGCTGAGCATGGTGACAGTATCCACCCACCTATCTGCTGATATTTTCGGAAAGCCTGTTAGGTGCTATATAGTATGCAAAATATTGCTGGATACTATGCTAGATGCTCAGAATTCATACATGAATAAATGTGGTTTATTTATAATTCATCATTTTCTCTGAGAGACAAAGAGAAGGGGAAGAGTGTTCCAGGGTCTGTCAATATGGCCCAAGAACTGGCAAGTTCAAGAGCACAGTGAGGAAGAGGTGGCCAAAGTCATCTCCAGGGTCTGGGGATGAGGAAGGAGTTTTCCTCAAGGGCCAAAGCCCCTAGCTATGGGCTCAGTTGCCTTTGTCTTATGCCATATTTTGGCACCTAGTAAGCCCTTCACACCTGGTTATAGAGTATGATGATTAAAGTCGTGAGGTTTGGAAATTTGACAGGTGACCTTGCAGGTGACCTAACTTCTCTAGGCCTACGTTTCTTCATTCATAAAACAGGGATCATGGTTAAATCTTCCTCAAAGGGTAGTTGTGAGGATTGAGTGAGACCATGTGTCTAAATCAGTTGTTTTCCTGCAAAGCATAGAATAAACAATAAATGGGATTATTGTAAAATGTAGTGCATTAATAGAAATTTTGAGTTACAGCAAAGCAAACAGATCTGAAGATGATTGTCATTAAGAAGAGACTTTGCTACTCACAGTTCCCAAGAAGAGGGGCATGCCACGCCATGGGTGTGGGACACGAGGACGCATCAGGTCAATCAGGAGACAGAAGGAGACAAAAACCTTTATTGTTGTTTCCACAAGAAGCAACAAGTGAGGCAAGGAAAGAAATCTTATTATTGGCTAGTGTGAATAATTTCAGTGGGCTTTGGGATAAAGGGACTGTCTCTAATCATCTACTCCCTGGCCTCAGATGATTAGGACAGGTGGATAGTGCCCAGGGCGTGAGAGCTCTGTGAAGGAGGAGTTTGGACATGTAGAATCTGGATTGGTTGGTTTGCATTTGCAAGGTATAATCTTGAACAAGTTATTTTCTGTCTCTAGGAATTGACTAAACCTCAGAGGGCAGACAGACCCTCTAGAGTCTGCAAGGCCCAAATGCCAAAGCATAGGAATATACTAATGTGTTAGTCATCTTTTCTTTCCTATGACCAAAATACCTGACAAGAACAATTTAGAGAAGGTAAAGTTTATTTGAGGATCATAGTTTCAAAGGTTCAGTCTATTATTGGCCAACTTCATTGCTCTGGGTCTGAGGTGAGGCAGAACATCATGGCAGAAGGACATGGTGGAGGAAAGGTGTTCAGCTCATGGCAGCTGGGAAGCAGAGTGGGCAGGAGAGGAGTCAGGGACAAGACATAGTCCAAGGACATGCCCCCAGTTACTCACTCCATCATCTGATTAGATCAGTGCATTCATTATCAATGGATTAACCCACCAAATGGATTAATCCATTGATGAGTTTATATTGATCATAATCTAATCTTCCCTGCATTGCCTAACACCTGGGCTACATCCAGGAAGGCTCCTCAGATTTCTCCCCCAACTTTGAAGTAACAGTCTGTGGGGAAATGCCAAATAGGTGCCCAAGAAACTCTTTCTTCTTTTACCTGTGCATTCACCTAAACAATATTTCTAGCCGGGCGCAGTGGCACACGCCTGTAATCCCAGCACTTTGGGAGGCTGAAACAGGAGAATCACGAGTTCAAAGCCAGCCTCAGCAATGGTGAGGCGCTAAGCAACTCAGTGAGACCCTGTCTCTAAATAAAATACAAAATAGGGCTGGGGATGTGGCTCAGTGGTTGAGTGCCCCTGAGTTCAATCCCCAGTACCAAAACAAACAAATAATATATTTCTCAGCCTCCCTGGGTGTTAGGTTGGTAATGTAACTAGACTCTAGATAATGGAATGTTAGGTTAGTAGAAGTGATAAGGGCAACACTCACACTTGGCCTGTGAAAACCTCCCTTCTGTACTCTTCACACTCACAGGCTGGATGCCTCTTTTCCAGAACAACCTCAGGGCCCCATGTTGGAAATGGAAGAGGGTCTGGCTCACAGATGATCATATAGAACAGACCCCTCCCAATCCCAATGCATCCAGCCCCATATGGAACTCTTATGTGAGAGAAATAAATTTCTATTATGCTAAGCTGTTGCATTTATCTATTTCTTTCTGGAGCTGATGTTACCTTAACTGATATGACTTCCTTTGAGGATTTCCTTCATGCAAACACTTCATAATGATTGATTTACATATTCACCAACTCCATAAGACACTCTCAGATCCCCTACACACGCATGGGAGGGAACTGAATTAAGTTCCATTGAATCCCAAAGGCAATTTTGAAGGAGAAAAATTATAAAAGGCAGTGCACAGAATACATGCAGGAAGAGGAAAAGAGAGTAGAGTTTATAGGAGAATCAACTTTGCACGTCATTAACACTTGACTTGTGGGAGACTTACTGGCCTTTGTCAAACATAATCTAGAAGCCCACTTCCATACCCACTACTCAGCTGCTTTGGGGGCTTCAAATTCTAGTATGCATAAAAGTTACCTGAGGACCTTGTTCTATGACAGATATCTGATGTCCCCTTTCCCCAGGTTCTAACTGATCAGGTTGGTATGGAGTCCAGACAAGCACATCTCTAATAAACCTTCCCCATGGTCTCAAGGAAAGTGACTCGAACCCAGATGAGACACTCAGACAAATTCTTCTCTAATGCCACCTCTGAGCCCCAGTTCTCTATATGCTGCCAACAAGCTTTGGGTGGCCATCAGAACCCACAGACAGAATTCACGGGGCCCAGTAACTTTACACTACCATTTTGATTCTTGGCAACTATTTTATAAAAGAGATGGTGTTTTATGCACTGGTCTAAAATTTAATTGCCATGTATTTAGTAAATCTTTGGGAAAATGAGTTCCAGTCTAATTAATTACAAGCTACCTTTGGAAATAAAACCCATTAAAGAGAAACTGTCTTCACAGGTGGAGAAGGTACCTGGATCCAGTGGAAGACAAATAAGAGTATTCTCTGGGTGAACACTAAAATGAGCTCATAGTAGATGATCTGGTGGCCAGTAGGAATATCCACCTTCAAGAGACAGCCCAGGGCTCAGGTGTGGCTGATTTGACTGATTCTCAACTGCCTCATCTTGTCCCATCTTCCCAACTCTGAACAAATCTGCCCACCCTTTTTACCACTATTTACTTAATATTTCTCTTTAAATTGACACTGCTACACCTATAGTTTTTTTTTTTAATATTGAAAAAGAAACTTTTGTGTAAGGGGGAAATATGTATTTGAAAATTAGGAAGGGTCCTAGACCCAGAAACAGTGATGTTGCAGAGTGAGAGGTGGGGATCACGCAGATAAGGAACAGCGAGGACCTACAGCAGATGGAGGAGGCAGAGAACAGGCAAAGGGGCAGCCCATAAAGAAAGAAAGAAAGAGCTCCTGTAACGGAGAGAGAGCTGGCTGGGGACACGGAAGAAGACAGAGGGAGGTCAGCAAGGCCACACGTGGGGAGGGAACCCTGGAGACTGGGAAAAGGAGGTGCTATAGGGGTACAAAAGGGAACCAGAGGAGAGCTGCCAGGCATCCAAGGCCAGAGGAGACTCAGTCTGGGAGCTAAGATTCCTGCAGGCTCAGGGAGGAGCCATAGAGAGAGTTCCCGGGGAGTTGAGGCCCAGTATGTGATGTTGGGGGAAGGTATTAAGGATAAAGAGGTTGAGATGGAGGAGTTCAAAGACAAGAGAATTGAGGGGCCACAGCAGGGCATGTGGGCATGGAGAGTACTGGAGACAGGCACAGAATGTGCACCTCATAGTGCTGGGTACAGGGGTTGTCCTCATGGGACGGGATTGGAGCAAGGTGATGTGGCCAGCAGCCAGGAAGAGAGATGATGGGTTGTCATCTGCATTTCATTCTGGGGAAGAGACTATGTTAATAGGTCCCCTAAACAACTTCCAAGTCATCAGAAGAAGGGCTGCTTGGTGTGAGAAGGCAAATGGAGCAAATGCCAGCCCTGCCCATTCCCAGCTTCATTGATGGGGTGGACTTGCTCTGTCCGGTCCTGGAAAGGAGATCTGCTAAGGTAAGGACCTGTCTCATTTCCCATTATCTCCCTGTGCCAGAATAGTTCCTAGCCTACAGGAGCTCAAAAACATTTGTTGAATGAATGAGTGCTTGCATGGGTGGCAGGTGGCATTTACACATGTGGTGAAGAGGACTGAGTCAGACTTAGTCCAGTGTCATTCAACTTTGGATTCTAACAAGGAGCAGCTGCTCGGCTGTCAAGCTCACAAGAGCCTTTGATCCACCTGTCTGAGGGAGGGAAACCTTCCTCGTGCCAGACCCGGGCTTCACTCTGCAGGGACAGTTCATGGTGCCTTGACCAAAGCACATCTCTCTTCTAAGTTGAAATATCAATCTTGGAGACAAATTCATTCTCAGTATTTTGGAAAACCAATCTTCTGAGTCTGCCAGATGGATACCAGGCTCTGGATCCTGAACTTTATAACAATATTAGCAATAAAAAAAAGCTAAAATTACTGATCTTTATTCTATACCAGACATCATACCTTAACCTGTATTATCTGATTTGGTCCTGATCACCCCATAAGGAGCATCTAGCAATGACCCTGTCAGAGGGGTGAGATTCTTGCCTGAGTTCGTGCACTACTAAGCCGTGATAGCAATTTATTGCAGGCAGAGGGAAATGGCACTCAAGTGTCAATCACTGTCTGTTTTGAGTTCCACCAGGGTTACCCCTTTTGCAGTGTGCACCCCCACATTAAAACTTTTGCAAGGTAGTCTAAAGCACTGGACTAGGAGACAGAGACTTGAATTTGACTTTTCTAAAATTTGCTGTTTATATAGCTTCAAGAAACTAGGCACTCAAGTTTCTTTGAGCCTCAGTTTGTTCTGTTGTAAAATAGATGGGATGCTATCTGCTCAATGCACGTAACCCCTTTTCAGTTGTTAAATCAAGTGGGTAGCGTAGATGGCTGCTCTTTGCAAAATACACAGCACTGTATTGAGGGGATTATAATCATACAGATGATTACAGCATGTGGACAGTGACCCAGACCCAAGCTGTTACTGTGATGGCTTTGGTTCTAAGGGAACAGCATTGGCTTTTTACCCCTGCTCTGAGGCCTGACTCGGGATTTGTCTTTCAAAGGAGTCTCCAGGGTACTGGTTCTGTCTCAGTACGAAATCAGGAGGTCAGGACTGCAAAAGACTAGAAGTGGAGGGAAGGAGAAAGGGGATGTCTGTTCTCCTTGAGACAAGGATAGAGAAATTGTCCCTGGGGACCTCTCCCTCACCTAACCCTATCTTCAAGTAAAGCCTAAAGGCCTGTGTAAGTGCTTTCTGCTAGAGTGATGGGACATCCTGACTCTGACCTGCTAAGGTTGCTGGCTGACTAGGACAGTCTGGATGCTGCTTGCCAGAGTCTTCAAACTGTCCTTCAGTTTCCTGAAATGCTGGGCTCGGGGTTGAGTCTCAGAGCCTGGTATCTTCTCCCAAGTTGGAGGCTAGTCTACCCTCTTAATACCCTGAATGCCTGTGCAGCCTCTGGTCTCCTATCGTACATGCTCACCAGCCCAGGGGAGCCCAAGTCATTCTCTGAAACCCCTAGGCCTTAGGGAGGCAGCCTTCATCCAGGAGCGGGCATGGCCACCCCCCAGATGGACATCTCGTTTGTTTGGGCAGAAATTTCAGGCTTCTTAGAGGCTTAACTTCAGCTCTTGACCTCCCTGACTATTTTCTTTTTCCACTTAAAGGGCAAAAAATCTGCCAGGCTATTTTAGGTGAAGTCACTGAAAAGACAAAAAAGAAAAAAGAAAGAAGAAGAAGATCAACGTGAAGACGTCACAGCTATTTTTAGCTGGATCTCCTCTCCCTCCAGGACTCAGGCTCTATTTGGGAACCTTGTGTCTTGGTGGGCAGCCAAGCTTGTGCTTTTTCACAGAGTAATCCCCTGGCGTAGGGCAAAGGCTTCTGGTCCTTCTCACTGTTTTTATGGAGAGCTTTAGTCAGTGACAGCCTAACCTCTGTTGTGGCTTCGTGCTCACAGCCTCTGACAGCTCAGCAACTTTTCTAGGGTACAGAGCACTGAGCAGTCAGGACCCCAGCTCTGCCCCTTTAGGCTACAGACACTTGATAGCAGAGCAACTTTCAACAAATGAATGAATTTGCATCCAGGTCACGTGTTGTTATGGACAATCGTTCATTATTTGCTGACCTGAGGATCCTTGATACCTAAGAACCAAAATCATGTGAAACATGGTGTGATCTAGAATCCTTGTACCTAAATACCCAGAAATTCATGTGCACTTTTAACTCAAATAAAAGAAGTTACTTTGCTTTTGAGATGGATCACCATGAAAATTGGGGGAAAGAACAGACATAACCAATTGGGATTCAAATCCACCAGGGATCAAACCTAGGGGAGCTGAGATGCAGGTCAGCAAGAGCAGGGATGAGATTCTGTGTGGCAGGTGATCAGTCACAGCACAAGGTCTCAACAAAACGGACACAGGGTCAGGGGCTGAGATCTGGGAATCTCACTCCCAGAAAGAGCCACTAAGAGTGACAAAGTCCTTGATCCCAATTTCTAGTTAGAAGCTGATGGAGTGAGAGTTTGCTGGGAATCAGATCCCTCCCATCAGGTGGAAGGGGCAACAGACTGAGTACGTCATCAATAAAGCTGAATTTTCAGCTACAGAGGATGGTATTTTGAGGATACATTATCTCTTCCAAAGTGGACATGGCCTTTTACTCTGAGCATAAAAATAACTTACATGCATTGTGAAGAATAAAAAAAATCACCTTAACACCTCCATCCAGAGATAATCATACTCACCATTTCCGGGAATAACTTGCAGGTATGGGCTTAGATGCACAAGTACACAAACACACTGAAGGTCACAGAATTCTTGAAGGATGGCAGAATTTTGACTGTGGGAGTCCCAGTTATTTGCTTTTGACTCAATGAGAGAGGGAAAGAGGCCTAGGTTTCCAGGGAGGAGCAGAGGAATGAGTTTCTTTTTCTTCCAATTCTTTCTCCCCCACCTCCTCTCTTTCTCTCCTCTCCCTCTTTCTTTCTAGTACTTGGAATTGAATCCAGGGTTACTCTGCCACTGAGTTGCATACCCAGCCATTTTTAGTTTTTATTTTGAGATTTTGAGATGAGGTTTCATGAAATTGCTAAGGCTGGCCTTGGACTTGCAATCCTCCTACCTCAGCCTCCAAGTCTCTGGAATTCCAGGTGTGTGCCACTGTGCCCGGCACAAGTTTCTTTTTCTTGACATCATCTACACAGTGCCATTTGGGGGAAACTCACCTGTCTGCCTGGAGGGAGCTGCCTTTCTCTGGAGATACATTAATCCCAGCTTGGCCTCTCCCCATCCTGTCTCTGAGGAACCCTACTCTGGACCTGGGTGTGGAGGACTTTTGTTAACTTTTCCCAGGGCAGCTAAGAGTCTCTTCCTTACTCAGAGACTGCAACCCAAGGTGGAAGCCACCCTGGAACTGCCTAGAGGGGGTCAAGGGCTTCAGAAATGATGAATCAGGGTCCAGGAAATGGCCATGATTTAAAGGGCCTGTTTGACTGCTGACTCTAGTAGTCCTAGTAAGAGAGGAAGATTCTCTGAATATGAACTCTGCTCTCTCAAGACCTGCTGCTTGCTTCCTTGAGCCATCCTCTGACCCTGGGGTCATCTAGTAATGGTAATAGTTAACACTTGTTGACTACCAACTTCATCTACAGTATGTCATTTAGCACTCATGGGTTGCCTGAGAACTTGTATTATCCTCATTTCACAGCTAAGAAACAGGCCTAGAGAGGTTAAGTGCTTTGTCCAAAGTCACACAGCAGGGGAAGATGTGACCCCACGTCTATGTCTATTTGACTCCAGAGACCAAGTGCTTAATCACTATGTAATGGTAGCTGCCTAAGCAGTACCAGGTAGTACAGATTGTGATGGTTAATTTATGCCAACTTGAGTAGGCCATGGGATGCCCAGATTAAACATTCTGAATGTGTCTGTGAGGGTGTTTCTGGATGAGATTAGCATTCAAATCAATGGCCTCAATGGATTTCCCTTCTCAGTGTGGCTGGGCCTCACCCCAGCTATTGAGGCCTGCATGGAACAAAAAGGCAGAGGAAGGCGGGTCACTCCTTTTTGTTTTCTGCCTGCCTGCTCCAACTGGGACATTGGTCTCCTGCCCTCGGTCTGAGTTTGTGCCAGTTCTTTGGCCTGCGGTTGGATTGGAGCTACACCACTGCTCTCCTGGGGCTTCAGTTTGCTGACTACAAATTTAATGCTCAAATTGGCTTAAATTTGTCAGTGGGGGTTTCTTCAGTTTGGCCCCTGAGTCCTTTTGACGCCACCCCATAGTCTTCGACAGTGTCCTCGTTCTCAGCCTGATGAGATGTCCCAGGCTTCTCTTGCATATTTCCTTCCACAGACATGTAACCAGTCATTTCTCTGAGGATCCTTGGTTCCTTTGCATGAGAAGTTGTTTAGGGACCACAATCTGGGCATTCGAGACGCTGCCCATGTGACTTCTGATGTCACCCACAGAATCTCATTCGGTGCTCGGCCTCCTCTGTTGTTTCAATCAGCTTTTCTACTGCTTTGACCCAACAAGAACAATTTTAAGGAGGAAATGTTTATCTGGGGGCTTACGTTTCAGAGGTCTCAGTCCAGAGACAGGCGACTCCATTCCTCCCAGCCTGAGGTGAGGCAGCACATCATGGTGGAAGTGGGTGTCAGGGGAAAGCACCTGGGCCATGGCACCAGGAAGCAAAGAGACTGTGTCCAGTCAACAAGGACACACCCCCAGTGACCACCTCCTCCATCCACTCCCAACCTGCCAGCAGTTATCACCCAGTTAATCCCTATTAGGGAATTAATGCACTGGTTAAAGTACCCATATTCCAATCATTTCACTTTGAAACTTTCTTGAATTGTTTCATACACGTGCTTTTGGAGGACACCTCATATCTAAACCATAACACCTGTGAACTTGTGTTATTCTCATTTTACAGCCAAGAAATTTAGGCCCAGAGAGATTAAGCACCTTGCCCAAAGTCACACAGCAGAAGGAGATGTGATCTCAAGTCCATGTCTACTTGACATGCTGCTGGTTGGTGGTTGTTTCCAGTCCTTTTGGGTGGACTAAGGAAATGTGGACTTTTACTGTGACAAAATGCAGAATGAATTTATACTGATAATTCAATTCAAATTTAAGACTACTACTATATTGGGTGGAACCATATGATATTGCCATTCCTATAAGTCAAAAATACTTAATTATGGGCAGTTTTGATTGGTTCAGTCTGATACAGTCACACCTTTTTTTAAATAAATGGCACCTACTTTTTTCCCCTTTTCTTTTTTCATGTAAGATAATAACCTTTGTTTACTTTCTAGTCATCCTAGACAAAGGTCTAATATTTCTAGAAATCAGTAAAAAAATAGAATAATTCAATAGCAAATACACAAAGGTTATCATCTTAGCCAATCTAGACAACTATAACAAAGTATCACAGACTGGGAAGCTTATCAAACAACAGAATTTAAATTTATTTCTCACAGTTCTCGAAGCTAAGAAGTCAAGATTCAACAGTGTCTGGTAAGGGCCTCTGGTTCACAGAGGCCCTCCTCTCTGGCGTCCTCGCACTGAGGAATATCCCTGAGGTCCTTGCTATAATCCCATTCATGAGGGATCTCCACTCCTTCCGAAGGCCCCACCTCCTAACACCATCACACTGGTGATTAGGCTTCAGCATATGAGTGTCAGGAAAAGACACAATCATTCAGACTTTAAAGGCTGGGATGCGGCTCAGTGGTGGAGCACTTGCCCGACAGGCTCAAGGTTTCGGGTTTGATCTCCAGAACCACATAAAAATAAATAAATAAAAGACTGAATATCATACTTATTCCTTAAAAACAAATTCAGCCGGTTGCAGTGGCGCACACCTATAATCCCAGTGGCTCAGGAGGCTGAGACAGAAGGATCACGAATTCAAAGCCAGCATCAGCAACTTAGCAAGGCACTTAGCAACTGAGAAAGACCCTGTCTCTAAATAAAATATTAATAAAAGGGCCAGGGATGTGGCTCAATGGTTAAGCATCCCGGGGTTCATTCCTGGTATCAAAGAAAAAAAAAAAAAAAGCATTCAGACTATAGCATTCATCAACATATATTTTACATAAAGGAACAGATAAAAATATTCCCAGCTTTACTCCAACTAAAAAAAAAGCCAATTAAAACTACCAAAATATACTATTTTTTCACAGGTGATACTAAACTCTGTGGGTAAGTCTATGAAGAAAAAATAACTCTCATACATTAATGATAGAAAATGGAAGTTGGTATAACTACTATGGAGTACAATTTGGCAATATCTACCAAAAAAAATATTGAAGTCAGCAATTCAACATCTAGAAATGTACCTTATGAACATTATTTACACAAGCATAATATAACACATGCCAAGGTTATGTACAGGTTATAACAGCATTGGTGTTTGTAATAGCAAATAAACAGAAATAACCCAAATGTCCATCAATAGAGGACTAGCTTTTATTTAGCTAGTTTATTTTATTTAAGAGAATGATGAATCTATGTTCTGATATGGAAAATTCCCCCAACACAACCAGAACTGTAAGTATACTCTAAAACTTCTGTGTAAAAATGTGGATGGAAAAAATGGAATGTGCGTTTGCATTTGCTCATGTATACTAGGGGAATTCCAGTAGACTCTCTGAGAATTGATGACTGTGGTTACCTGGAGCAGAGATGAGAATTGTGTGGATGTGGGCCCAGGATGGCAGACAGACTTTTTGCTACATAGAGTTACATATTTAAACTTTATAAACCATATGAACTATTATAGATTCAGAAGTTTTTTTTAAAGGAAGTAAATTAAAAAGCTATAAAAGACAGATGTCCAGGCTCAGTTTCATTCCCACGACCCAGTTATCATTCACCATTGGCAACCTGGAGAATGAAACCTCCATAAACCACAGACACTGAACTATGTATGCCCTATGTAACGAACAGAAATGAATTTGTGAAAAAATAATAACATAATTAAGAAAGGGGATAACCTGAGGCTGACTTTTGCAAGGGAAAATCATAAGCTCATTAATTTTCACAAGTTATTTGAGTGTTAATTAAGAATCCTGTCACTGAAGCAGAGTTTATTTTTTAAAAGAAAATTGCCAAGAGGAAAATAGGAAATAGTGTTAACTCACTGCTATGGTTTAAATTTAGGTGGTGTCCCCTGAAGGGCCATATAAAAAGGCTTGCTGAGAGGTCCTGTGGACCTGTAAGAAGTGAGGCCTAGATGGGTGCAATGATACACACCTATAATCCCAGCTACTCAGGAGGCTGAGGCAGGAAGATTGCAAGTTTAAGACCAGCTTCAGGAAATGAGTAAGACCCTGTCTTAAAACAAAAGCAATTAAAATGGTCTGGAGATGGGGCTCAGTGTTAGAGCACCCCTATTTAATCCCCAGTACCACAAAAAGAAGGAAGGAAGGAAGGGAGGGAGGGAGGGAGGGAGGGAGGGAGGGAGGGAGGGAAGGAGGGAGAGAGGGAAAGGAAAGGGAGGAAGGGAGGGAAGAAAATAGAAGGTAAAAGAAAGGTGGGCCCTAGTGTGCGGTCCTTAGGTCATTGGGGGCATACCCTCAGTGTCTCTCTGTCTCTGCTTTCTGGCTCAAGGTGTGAGTACTCCCTCCAACAGGTACTTCTGCCATGATGTTCTGCCCTTGGCAGAAACATAAACCAATGGGGCTACCTAATCTTGGACTTGAACCTCCAGAACCATGATCCAAAATAAATTTCTCTTTTTTTTTCATAAGTAGCTTGTGTCAGGTATGTCATTATAGTGATGGAAAGTCTATCGTTCTTCTCAGTAAACATACTTTCTGCAAGAATTTTTTTTTAACTCCTTCATATCCTGTATATTCTGATGAGCTTCAGGTAGGTCTCCACTCCTTTCTCTTGTGTTTCAGACTCAAAACAGTCTACGGGAAAACCTCCAGATATCTCACAGGCTTCCCAAACTGAGCCTGCCCAAAGCTAAACTCGGCAAAGCAGTTTCCCCAATTTGTGGTTTGCTTTCCATGGTTTTAGTTATCTATGGTCAACTGTGGTCCAAAAATATTAAGTGGAAAATTTCAGAAATAAATAATTTATAATCTCAAACTGTGCAACATTCTGAGCAATGTGATGAAATATCACACTGTTTGGATCCTTTTCACCCTGAACATGAATCATCCCTTTGTCCATGATATCTACATTGTATGCACTACTCACCCAGTAGTTACTTAGTAGTCTTCTCAATTACCAAATTAACTATCTTGGTATTTCAGTACTTATGTTCATATAATACTTATATTACTTGACAATGGTTCCAAAGTATAAGAGTAACTAACAATAGTAGCAATTTGGATGTGCCAAAGAGGAGTCATGTTCTCTTAAAGTGAAAAGACAAGTTCTATACTTAGTAGAAAAAACATAGTGGACATAGGGTTTAATACTACCGGTGGTTTCAGGTATTCTCTGGGATTCTTGGCATATATTCCCCAGAGATAAGGGGGGACTATGGTATACATCTAAAAAGTCTGATCTACATGACTGTGGATGGTACTGACATCTACCCAATTCCCTAATTAGAAAAGAGAGGTTGTTTATTCTTCCCTCTTCTTTCTCTCTCCTCCAATCACAAAATCTCAAAGATCTTACCTCCTCAGTATATTTTCACATTTTGATAAACTCTTTTCTTCCTGTTTTTACTCATTACCACTACCATCACCCCCATCCCAGTCCAACCCCACCTCATGCTATTCTAACAGCTTCTTTTTTTTGGTAGCAGGGATTGAACTCAGGGGCACTCGACCACTGAGCCACATCCCCAGCCCTATTTTGTGTTTTATTTGGAGACAGGGTCTCACTGAGTTGCCTAGCATCTCACTGTTGCTGAGGCTGAGAATTGAACTTGCAATTCTCCTCTCTCAGCTCCCCAAGTGCTGGGATTACAAGCATGTGCCACCGTGCCTGGCTGCCTCTTAAGTGGTCTTCCAGCCTCTGGACTGTCCAATCCATTCCTCCAATGCATCTTCCACATTGGTGTCTAAATGACCCTCAAAAAAAGTAAGTCTAGTTTTGCAACCTCCCCTTTGAGACTTTGTCATAGCTCCCCATTGCATATAGGCTGAGGTTCAGGCTCCTTAGTGTGGCCTCTAGGTGAAAGCAACTATGCATCCCAGTGAACCAGGACTATTCCAGGTTAATACTACCATCCTGAGATACTAGCTGGATAATGCTCTCTCTCACCCTCAAATTATCCTGGTTTGGACAATAAATTATTTGGTCTTCTTAAGCCTAAATTCTTCCATAATATGATTCTTGTTTGTCTCTCCAGTTTCATCTCCTACTACTTTGCATTGCAGTAATGTGAAACTAGAGATCACTCACCTCATATATGTCCTGTTTCTCATCTTTGGGCTTTTCTCCCTGTCTTTGTGTTGGTTAGTTTTCTGTTACTGTAACAAAATACCCAAGACAAATCAACTTAAAAGTGGGAAAGGTTGATTGTACTCGTGGTTTCAGAGGTTTTAGTCCATGATCACTTGGCTTCATTGCCTTTGGCCTGTGGTGATGCAGTACATCATAGGAACAGCATGTGGCAGAGGAAACTGCTAAATTCATGGTAACCAGGAAATGAAGAAAGAGGAAGGAGAGATGCTAGGGCCCCAATATCCCCTTCAAGAGTACACTCCCAATGAACTAACTTTTATCCACCAAGAGGCAGAGACCTCCTAAAGGTTCCACAACTTCCCAATAGCACCACAGGCTTGAAACCAAGCCTTAAACATGTGGACCCCTGAGGGAGGATTTAGCCAAACAAGAACAGTCTCCTCTGCCTGGATGTTGGACCCTCCCTCTCCTACACATTCATCTTTTTATTTAAGACTCAGCTCAGCATCACTCTGCCATAAAAATTTTCTTGAGTGTCCTCCTACACATGGGTGCTTGCACACCCACCACACCACACACACCAAATATACCATGTACACACATATACACCACACACACCATACCCCCCCCCCACATACCCACACATGGCTAGTTCACTTCTCTGTATTCATTAGCAATCTCTGTTCTTGGATTTAGTAGACTGCATTATAATTGTCAATACCTTCCAACAATGTCAATGCCAATTGTCATGGGCTCCCATCACTAGATTCTTAAAGGAAAGGACTTTCTATCTCCAGAACTTGAAAAGTTCTTGGATTCCAGGCACAGCAGGCCGCAAGAGTGAAAGCACAGTAGCCGAAACCAGCAGAGGAAGTTTGAGGAACAGAAACAAAGTAGGTCTGTGTGGCTGGGGCAGAGTGAAAGGAGAATCCGACACAGGATGGGGCCACAGGAAAGAGAAGCCATCAAGGGCTTCAGAGCTCAGTTGGCACCTTGGCTATCAGACTTCCCAGCACTGGGCTTGAGTGAGTGCTATGATCGTGGGATTTGAAGTCCAACTGACTTGAATTTGGCAGCTGGGTCTCCTACATATTGACTACATTAACATGGCTTTTAAAATGTCTCCAAATCTCAGTTTCCTTGTCTATAAAATGGACATAACAAAATTGTGGTGAGGAGGAAATAAGGCAAAATCTATTAACCATCTGGCACAGTGCCTGGGGTGTCAGTTTAGTTCATTAAATTAGAGATATTATGATTATTTCTCAGGAGAGCTTGCAGAAGTTCTGAGTGCAGAGTCAACGTTCTCAGGGATGACAGAACTTTCTGTGTTCTGAGAAGGGCTGAGAGGTGACAGCAGGCAGAAGAAAGACCCCAACATCAGAAAAGTGGTGTAAGTTCAGAGTTCTGCAAAACAATTATGTTTTGCAAAAGCCAGCATGCTTTGTGCGCAGCCCATCCCAAGCTCTGCCTGATTGGAAACAGGGCCCTTGGTCCATCAATAATGAACTGACTGAGTGTAACTCTCATTTTTTCTCATGAAAACCAATAAGGAAATTGGGCTCATTTGAAGAATCTCACCATATGGCCACTTTTCCAGGCAGACATCCTTTCCATATCATGAGGGATCCTTGAGCAAAGCTTCACGGGTGCTCACTACCCCTCCCTCTAGAAAGATTGCATCACCACAAGTTACCTCTGATGCAGGAGTGTTCTTATTCCAATTCAGAATTTCCCATATTCCTTAGCTTCCAGGGGCCCCATTCCACAGTTTTCATGAGCTTTGGCAGGAATGAAGCCAAACTCCATCATGACTGGTACAGCACAAGCAGAGACCCATGAGGGGCACAATGAGCATAGCACTGAGCCATCGATGCCTCTGATGCCCAGGTGATAGTCCTGCAGGGCTGCCCAGGGTGGCTGGGGTGCTAAGAAAGGATGCAGATGATAACTGACAAACCAGACCACATTTTCACAGCCAGCTCAGCTCTTCAGTGTGTATCTCCTGCATGACAGGTGGGAACAGGAGTTCATCTATTCAGTGATGATCATTGCGTTGTTCCCCACATGCCCACACACTTTTTATGCAGAGGTGGCGAAATGAGCCCACCAAGCAATATGATGTGGTTGAAAGGTTTTCAGATCGGAAAGATGGCTCTCTGGTCTAGGTCTTACTTGTTGCTATCTGTGGGATAGTTGACAAGTAAAGTCCTTCATGTGTCAAATGGGCTGGCAGGCTTGCTTAATAGGGGACAGTGTGAGAATCAAATCTGATAATTCCGAGACTAGCCTAACACTTAGTAGGTACTCAATGCATGACAGCTTTTATCATTATTTTCTCCAATAGCCTGAGAGTAACTTTTTTCAGGGTGCCACCAGTCCTCCGAAGGGATACAGGAGACACAGACGCTGCCCTCAGAGACTTGCATTCAGGAAAATCTAGTTACTTTTAGTTGATTGTTGGGTGTGTTCCTATGGAGGAGCAAGGCAGCTACCAGGAGCTGGATGAAGCAGATTTCTGCATCCCACCCTCCCAGCCCCCAAGGGAAGCTGTATAAAGTGTCCAACTTTTGCAAAACCTTTTGTTTTGGTTTTTGTTTTGCAGTGCTAAGGTTCAAACCTACAGCTTTGTGCATGCTTAGCAAGAAGTATATCGCTATGTCACATCCTCAGCCCTACAGCCCTTCTTCAAAAGGGCACTGAGCAGGGGTGTCAATAGGGAGAGTGTGAGATGACTAGCTGCCTAAGACCATGAGGTAGGAGAGGGGTGGAGGGGTTGGTGCCTTTCCCCATCCGGATTTCTCTTCACCTCCTGCTCACCACTGTGTTTGGGCAGTTTAATAGGGTTGCCATGGGAACAACCGGCATGGTGGAAGGAACAGAAATAAGCAGTCTGAAGACTTGGGTCTAAATCCTGGCTCTGCTGTTTTCTGGTCATATGACCTTGGCCATGCTATTTAATGCCCAACACTCTTCTTCCATGACCTTCACTTCTTGAAAAATAGAGATTCGGTGCTTTCCCTGCCCATCTGGTACAGTTGTTGTGAGCTTTGAAAGACATGTATGTATATGAAATGAATTTCGCTAATGTATTCTCCAAACGTGATATTTTGTAATGTGATTGTTGGCTTAACGTAACCTGAATTTTCCTAGACCTACCAGCAAATAAGACACCATTAACAGCGGCTAGTTTTATTTCACTGGCTGCTGGCCTTGCAACTCAGGAGCATCAACACCTATAAAGTGTCCCCTTAGGACTTCTCACATCCTGGGAACACCCAGCGGTCACCCACACAATCTGAGTTCGCAAGCACAACTTCTGTACCTGTTCTCCTGAGCATGACAGATGACATGCTCTGGGGTTACCCTGAGGGAATGCTGCCAACGCCTAAGAACCTCCTCGGAGTTGGGGCAGTGCCATGCCCTCTCTTCTGTCCCCACCTCACATCACACACAGTCTTCTGGGTCCCCTGGGGTGCAAACAGAGACTTGCATAGGAACAACTTCTGTAGCTCCTCTTTCCCTGGGGCTTGAACTCTAATCCCCAGGCAAGCAGGAGATAGATAACCATCTGTCCTGTTCATCATCTCTTTCTCCACATCAAGGACTTCATCCAAAAACCTTCCTTGTCATCTAGCCAAAGTCAAAAGTCCTCAGGCACTGAATTTTGGAAAAAACAAAAAAAGAGAACACTCTCATAAGCTGTCCATGAGTTATCCAGTTGTGCTTGGGGACATTTGGATGTCTTTGGGCTAAAGGTGATAGGCTTACTAGAATAATATGTACTACAAAGCATCACTTTTATTATTGCAAATAACAACACCCCGTCTGTGGTTCTTAAATTTAATTGGAATGACCCTGGTGATGGTCTCACTGCACCCCATACTCGAGATGTGACCCAGAAGGCAGTCCTTGTAGACACCTCTGAAGAGAACACACAGTCCTCAGGGACTACAGCAGATGAGCTTTAGCTGAAATGCTGATGAAGGACATCCATGTCCCAATATTCACTATAAGGAGATTTGAATAGAAATGGAAGGGAAGGGCTAAGAAGTCCAGAGAGCTGGTTACCAAGATGGTTTTTTAGAGGTCATGATTTCTTAAGCCATAGGTCAGACCTCATTAGTGTGTTGTGAAATGGGCTTAGTGGGTTGTCACCAGCATTTTGAAAGATGAAATAGGACAGGATTAAAATATTGGAGTGAATTACACATTATAAGGCCAAGTATTGTTTCATGACAACTTTGTTTCTGTTACAGAGACTGAACTATATGAAACTGCCATTTTTTGGTCAAAAAAATCAAATATTGACAGTTTCATATGGCTTATCTTAATAATAAATGTGTTTATTTGGCTGTCATATAAAATTTTTTCCTGCAAATCACAACTTTTTAAAAAATTTGAAAAAGGCTATTGTTTTTAGAGTCCAAAGATGTGCATTTTGATTCTAGCAGAGCTAGTTGCTCACTGTACACTCTCAGCCTCAATTCTTTTTCTTTTTCTTTTCTTTTCTTTTTTTTTTTTTTGTGCACATACTTGATCAGCCTCCTTGATCAAAATGGTGTTGGGAATTGTGGGAGAGAATGAATGTGGCTGAACATAGTAAGTATTCACTAAGCATCATATAAATCTGGGGAAAACAGTGAATACAAATGCGTAGGAGTCAGTACCCTCATGCTGCAAGTAATAAACCTGATGCTGAGAACTGCTTTGATCTGTTTTCCACTACTGTAACAGAATACCATAGACTGGGTAACTTATAATGAAAAGAGGTTTATTTCCTCATAGTTCTAGAGGCTAGGAAGTCCAGTGTCTAGGGATCTACATCTGGCAAGGGCCTTCCTGCTGTGTCATCCCATGGTAGAAGGCAGAAGGGTAAGAGATTAAACTCATAGTCTCAAGTCATTTTATAATGAGCATTAGTCCATTCCTGTGGGTGGAGCCATCATGACCTAACCATTTCCTATTGGACTCCACTTTTCAACACTGTTACATTGTGGATTAAGTTTCCAACACATGCTTTGCTGGGAGTCACATTCAAACCGCAGCAGCATCTGAAGCAAAAATAGTAATAATAATAATGTACCCCAGGATCTGGATGGCCTAAGAAATAACTAGATGCAGGGACTCAAGTCTCGGTTACTCATTCCTTCCACTGCTCAGCTCTACTTTCTTTTAAGGATATGGTCCTTATTCAGCTGAAGGAGAGGGGAGGAGCATTGCCACCTACAGATCAGGTCCGTATTATCTCACTAATGGCTCACAGATGCTCCCGGAGGAGGACTGGGACCCAGATCGCTACACATGCTCACCCGTAAGTGTGTCTCTATGACAGAGAGACAGGATCAAATTGCCTGCACAGCTCAGCCTCCCCTGTGGTCAGAGGGTAGGATTTTGCAACTGACCATCCGAGGAGAGTCATGGCAGGGCACCTCCCAGAAGAGGAAGTTGTTACCACCAGAAGCAAGAGAAAGGAAAGAACACTGTGCAGACCAAGATGAGTAAGAGGATTCATGGTGCCAACACAGACAGCATAGAACATTATTTCTGATTAAGAGTATCTAAGATGTCTATCCACACAATATATACAGCAGAGTCAATGTCAAACAGCTTATCCGTGGGGCAGCCCATCTGCTCTCATCAGGCTCGCTGAATGTGGTACCCACCTTTCATCCCAGCAGCTTGGGAGGCTGAGGCAGGAGGATTGCAAGTTCAAAGACAGCCTTGGCCACTTTATATGACAGCCAAACAAACACATTTATTATTAAGATAAGCCATATGAAACTGTCAATATTTGATTTTTTTGACCAAAAAATGGCAGTTTCATATAGTGAAATTTAACTGGTCCTAAGCAACTCAGTGAGACCCTGTCTCTAAATAAAAGATAAAAAGGGCTAAGGATATGGCTCATTGATTAAGCACCTCTGGTTTCAATCCCTGGTACCAGGAAAATAAATAAATAAAACCTCTCTGGTCACGGCAATATAGACCTCAGTACTGAACTAAGCCAAGTGAAGGATGAGGACTTTCATAAAGAACACACTCATTACCAAAATGTGAGAAATGGAAGCCCAGAAGATTTAAGGCCACCTGCAAATTGATGATGCTCCTGACCGTGGCAGCATGCAGAGGAGCAAGTGAATAACCCAGGAGAGGAGCAGACCTGGCAGAACCTGGGCAGAGGGAAGAAATACAGGAGTGTCTTTGGTGCGGATCACAAAACTGGCCCAGGGAGAATTCAGTAACCTGGGAACTCGTGCTATTCAGATCCGCAGAAATGTCACTTGTCTAATGATTTCCCTTCTAGACTATTTGAGCTCCTAGGGAATAAAGCAAGTAGATAAATTTTCTAGACCAAATTCTAAACAATAAGGAAGCTGAGATGATGACGTGGTGGGAGGCCAGGAAGGGGATGGAAAGGAACTTGGGGATAAAGCTTCTGAGTAGTTCCTGATAACAGGGCAACAGATAGCTGGACAGAGCCAAAGATCCACCCTGGACAGGGACAGGCAGATTCCAGAGTGTTTGCAAACACAGGCCTGATTTCATGCCTCGGGGAGGCTGGAGAGGATCTGCAAGCTCCCAGAAATGCAGTTCTGATGGTGTAAGTACAAAAGGAGAAAAAGTGGTGGTATCTGAAGAAATAGAAACGGGACAATTCACATAAACGACCGATCCGTTTTCTGTTTACAGTGGAATTAAGCTTCCTAAAAATCATTTTTATCTTCTTGTTAACTCCCCAAATATGTCTACAATAAGTGACCATGCTGACAGTTTAACCTCTCTTTCCTCTGCCTCATACACACACACACACAGCTAGATTCCCTATTTCTTTAACTTCCTATTTCTCTACTACTGACAGGAAACTTGGGCAGTCACTAATTTTGCTGTCATCTTTGGGGTACCATGCTATATTTGGAACATACACTAAGAAAGTATGTGTTATCTAAAATTCAAATTTAACTGGGCATCTTGGGTTTTGTTGCTTTTGTTGTGTTTTGTTTTGTGTGCGTGTGTGTTTTGTTGTTTGCTGTGTTTTGTGTTTTGCTTATGTGTGTGCACACACAAAATCTGAAACCCTGCCCCCACCCCAGCACCTCACTCTAAGAGGTTAAGATAATGGCAAGGAGTCTTGACAGGGTATACACTGTGGGGCAGGGTGCTACAGTCGGATCTCACATCTGTGGATTCAGGATCTCTGGACTCCACTAACACAGATCAACAATATTAGGGAAAAAATTACACCTGTACCTACCATGTACACACTAGGCTTTTTTTTTGGTCATTTTTCCCTAAATTAACAACTGTTATACTATGAATTGTGACCCACATTTTAAGAGATGAAGTAGGATAGAATAGAAATATTAGAATGCATTATATGCAATAAGGTTAAGTGTTGTTTTATAAAATTTTATCTGTCATGTACATTGTATTAAGTATTACAAGTAATCCAAAGATGGTTTAAAGTATGCAGGTGTATATACATAGGCTACATGCAAATACTACGGCATTTTATATAAAGGACTTAAGCACCCTTGGATTTGGATCCCTGAAGTGGTGGGCGGGTCTTGGACCAATCTCCATGGATACCAGGGACAAATGTAACTCCAGGCTCTGGGGAATCCCCAGACTCCAGGAAGGGGAGGCTGCAGCTCCCACCCTCCCATCCTCCTCATTCTATTTGGCAGTTCCTCTCCCACACTCTGAGCCCAGCCTCCCACCAGGGAGGGGGACTTCTCAGTGCTGCTCTTTCAAGGACACCACTCCTAGTAGGCTGGTTCCTTTTCTGTTTCACAAACACAGAGCTGTGAGGAGCCAGTGCTTTTGCTCAGCACCCAAAGCGGGGGCATTGCTTCCATCTCCTGTGGAGGAGTGTTCTTCTGTGGGAACTCTGCCTCTCCTGTCATTGGAACCCCTCAGGATTGTCCAGGGCCAGACCCTTCTCTGCTTATCAGTGGTACCATTGCATCTCTGCCTCCAGCTGCTTGTTGTGGCCCCTTTCCCCTGAAAGAAATAGTCCTTTAGTTGGTTGCTGTAGGACACCCTCCAATTTTCTGTGGTTTTCCAGAAACGAGCTGTGCACAACTAAACTCAGCGTTTCAGGCTGGACTCTTGAGGAGTGTCCCCCAGGCCTGTAGGCAGGTTCACTATTAACAGGGACAGCGTGTAGGGTGGTCATCCTAGAAGGCAAACCGCAGCCTCTAACCCTTGTGTTAGGCTGCCTCACCTGTCCAGCTCCCTTTTTCCGAGTATCTATGAACTAGAATTATTTAAATTATCTCTGTTCTCACTCCCCCTAATCAAATACCCCTTAATTAGGATTAATGAATGTAACCATTTTCTGGGTATCTATGGAATTCACATATACAGGTTCCATAGTTGCATGAGCAGTTTTCCATTTCCTTCTTGAATAAGTTTTTCCAATTCAGACCTAATAAAAAAGAATTGATCCCATGAAAAACAAATCAAGGAGATCTTATTATACAACAGCTTAATGAAATTGAGAAAGTCATTTGCTCTTAAGAAAGCATCTTATGTATCTGGAAAAATACTTTGAAGATGATAAGTGAGGTCAGTGGGTGAGTGGATGGACATTGTCCCCCAGAGGCCTATTCAAGGATCAAAGGAAGCTGGGCACGGAGGCGCTTGCCTGTAATCCCAGTGGCTCAGGAGGCTGAGGCAGGAGGATGGCCAGTTCAAAGCCAGCCTCAGCAAGAGTGAGGCATTAAGCAACTCAGTGAGACCCTGTCTCTAAATAAAATACAAAAAAGGGCTGGGGATGTGGCTCAGTGGTCGAGTGCCCCTGAGTTAAAAAAAAACAAGGATCAAAGGATTGCCATTAAATTGCCTTCTAAGGAGAGTGGGTGGTCTAGATGGTTAGAGACTCTTTGTTTTCCTTAATCCCAGGATAAGTATAAGTCTGTGAAGGTGGGAGCTCTTATAAGAGGAGAGGAGGGGAAAAAAACATGATGGGGTGAGGATATCTAGGAAGAAGGAAAGAACTAAGAAAAACAAACAAAAAACTCCAGCCACATAGAGGCTTCTGACAACATAAATCAGAAGTGGGTAAGAGATGGGTTTTTGAAAGTAGCTTGGTGTCAGATATACAAAGGAAATCTGTCTTGCATCTTCTTATGAAACCTTCAGGAGGAGCCCACATTGCTCATTGGTGCTTTGGGTTGGACTAAGTCCTCTTAGAGAATCCAAAGAGATGCTGAGTTCTGCCAATGAGTTGTACAGGGAACAAAGAAAATAGGACAGAGGTAGAAGACAAAGGGCAAGCCGAAGTGAGGCCTGCACCTGTGAATTATCACCAATACTAGGTTAAGAAATTTATGTATCCATTAAAAATGATGCCTTAAAGTCAGCTGGGGTGATGGCCCAGAGGTACAGTGTTTGCCTGGCATGCTGAAGCCCTGGGTTCAATCCCCAGTACTGGAAAAAAAAAAAAAAAAAAAACTAGCCAGGCACAGTGGCGCAAGCCTGTAATCCCAGCACTTAGGGAGACTGAGACTGGAGAATTGCAAGTTCAAGGCCAGCCTCAGCAACGGCGAGGTGCTAAGCAACTCAGTGAGACCCTGTCTCCACATAAAATACAAAATAGGGCTGGGGATGTGGCTCAGTGGTCAAGTGCCCCTGAGTTCAATCTCCAGTACCAAAAAAAAAAAAAAAAACTATATTGAAAATATTTGCAGAAAGTGATATCTATGGAGAATTATATAGTTGTAGATGAACACAATACCTTTATTTTATTTATTTATTTTTATGTGATGCTGAGGATCAAAACCACTGCCTCACATGTGCTAGGCAAGCACTCTATCCCTGAGCTACAACCCCAGCCCTATGGAGATTTTTTGATGCTCTGAGAAGTAGTTTATGCTAAATGTCAAAATGAGAGTGCAAAGTTTCAATTATATATACTCTATATAAAACTTATAGAAAAATGACTGAAAAGAAATGTACCAGAATGTTAACAGCTGAGAGGGTAGAATTATGATGACATTTTTTCTAATGCTTCATGCTTTTCTGTACTTTCCAAATTCTATGAAATGAACATGTACTACTTTAACAAGAAAAACAAAAGAAAGTAAATAAGCCTTCTCAAAAATTCCATGTGATCAATAGAAATTTTGTATCTGACTCGCTTTCTTAGGAATCTCTAATGGAACCCCGGGGAACCATGTTGGAACCCCAGCAACCTGGATAAAAGAAGAGGTGTGACTTAGTATGTAGAAATTGGCAAACCCTAAGTCTGTTGTAGTTGCTGGTCCTGAAGTACAGATGGGCTATCTTAGAGAATCCAGGACAGATAGAACTGGCTGTTGTACCTGGGTGCCGTGAGTGTCTGGAAATGCATATGACTTTCCATACAGTAACCAATGGATTCAAGGAGAACCACAAACAGTACCTATCAGTGTTCGACATGGCTTTTTTTTTTTTTTTAATATTTTTTAGTTGTAGATGGACACAATATCTTTATTTTTTATTTATTTATTTTTATGTGGTGCTGAGGATCGAACCCAGTGCCTCACACATGGGAGGCAAGCGCTCGCTCTACCACTGAGCTACAATCCCAACCTCGACATGGCTTTTTGATGGTGATTTTCTAAGAATTTTTCAAGCTCAGAAGACATCCAAGAGAGAGTGTGAGACAGAGAAATTGAGGCTAAAACCCAATCATATAAACAAGGACAATATTGGGAACTATGAAAAAGTTGTGATTTTGAGTTCATGTGTATGTTTAGGGCTCATTCCTTTAATTAATTGGATCATTTATTCATAGATCCATTCATTCAACAAATGTTGGGTCTTCCATGTACTGGAGACACAAAGCAGTGTTCACGAGCTATTCGACTTATGCCAAATCCTCTCGCCTTGGTGGTGCTAAGGTTACGAGCACACAGGATATTCATGATCTTGTCTAAGTGTGTGGATTATGCACACTGGTGAATTTGGGGGCTGAGAACGGATTTACCTCATAAACTCTCCTTTAAGTCATTCACACCTTGAGCTACTGCTTCATGTTTCACAAGTTAGAATTTAGCATTGGAGAAGGCCACAGCCAGTAAGAGCCATAGAAGTTTCTCCCAACCTGACTCTTAACTGTATCTCCGAAGGACTGTATGTTGATTTCAGTTGTTGAATTTGCCCAGGACTGAGCCTAGGAATTTAATGAAAATAACAACTGGTTCCTGACATGTGCACAAAGCTTTAAATGTGACAATTTGTCTATAAGGCCATTTTATCATGTAGTCCCAACATGATGGTGGTGAGCTAGTCAAGAATTGCCTTTCCAATTTTATGAATGAGAAAACCAGCTTGGAGGGGTGAAGTTCTCTGCCCACCATAAGTAAGTCACAAATGGAACCTCCAGTTCAAGTCCTTGTCTACTTCCAGGTGCGTGGTTTTTAATTATTGCTCATCCAAAGAGTTGAGATGGACCCACTAACTCCAAGGGAATGACAGGCCTGTGGTACACTCAGGTATGTGTGCAGATAGATGTGTAGGTACTGGGGACGGAATGAGCCTGGGTGTATTAGCTTCCTATGTTAGCTTGAATAGATTACCACCAACTCAGTGCCTTAAAAATGACAAGAGTTCTTCGTATATCCTGGAGATTAATGCTCTATCTGAGTTGCAGGTGGCAAAAATTTTCTCCCATTCTTGAGGCTCTCTTTTTACATTCATGATTGTTCCTTTGCTATGAAGAAGCTTTTTAATTTGAATCTGTCCCATTATTGAGCCTTGATTTTACTTCTTGCGCTTTAGGAGTCTTGTTAAGGAAGTCAATTCCTAAGCTGACATGACGTAGATTTGGGCCTATTTTTCTCCTACTGGGCTCAGGTATCATGAGGCAACCAGTGCCTCGTTAGGGTAATTTTTCCTGTGTAGGAGGGGATAAGCCACCTGAGAAAAAAAAGTCTGAAGTAATTATTGAAGAAATAAAAGACAAAGTCAGAATTATAGTTTTAAGGGAGGGCCTGATATATTCTTGCAATTCTGGTAGGAGCTAGAACAGAACAATTAGAAAATGGCTGTGGTGGTTTTATTTAAGGGGGGTACATCAAAGGCAGGGATAGGTTTCAGGGATGGGGTCTTGCTCCATGATTTCTTGCAGTCAACAGATTGATTGGCATCTTGGCAGGCTTCTCCCATCTCAGAGAGGCTGTGTGGTTACAGCAGGTCACCCCATCTCCAGTGCTATGTGGGACCTGGCAGAGCTGAATAGAAATTCACAGGTATCTGGGTGGTCTTAACCAAAAGGATTGCCACTGGAGGTTCCCAGATACCAGATTTTTCTATTCACTTGCTGCAATGCCTGTTTGGTCAACACTTAGTCCTCGGATGGCTCTCGACACTCAGGGTCTCTGGTCTAATGCGTAGGTCCTTGATCCATTTTGAGTTGAGTTTTATACAGGGTGAGAGATAGAGGTTTAGTTTCATTTTGCTGCATATGCATTTCCAGTTTTCCCAGCACCATTTGTTGAAGAGGCTATCTTTTCTCCAATGTATGTTTTGGGCACTTTTGTCTAGTATGAGATAACTGTGTTTATGTGGGTTTCTCTCTGTGGCTTCTATTCTGTATCTCTGGCCTATATGTCTGTTTGGGTGCCAATACCATGCTGCTTTGTTACTATACCTCTGTAGTATCTCTAGCAGTTAGAAAAATGCAAATTAAAACTACACTGAGATTTTACCTCACTCTAGTCAGGATGGCAATTATCAAGAATACAAGTAACAATAAATGTTGGCAAGGATGTGGGGAAAAGGTGCATTCATACATTGCTGGTGGCACTACATATTGGGGCAACCACTCCGGAAAGCAGTATGGAGATTCCTCAGAAAACTTGGAATGGAACCACCCAGTTATCCCACTCCTCAGCATATGCCCAAAGGACTTAAAATCAGCATACTGTAGTGATGCAGCCACATCAATGTTTATAGCAACTCAATTCATAATAGCTAAGCTATGGAACCAACCCAGGTGCCCTTCAACAGATGAATGGACAAAGAAACAGTGGTCTATATACACAATGGAATATTACTCAACCATAAGGAGAATGATGTTACAGCATTTTCCAGTAAATGGATGGAACTAGAGAATATCATGCTAAGCTAAATAAGCCAATCCCAAAAAACCAAAGGCTGAATGTTTTCTCTGATATGTGGATGCAAACTCACAAAATGCGGGAAGGATAGGGAAGAATAGAAGTACTTTAGATTATACAAAGAGGAATGAAGAGAAGAGAGGGAGAATGGGAATAGAAAAGATAGCAGAATGAATTGGACATTACTTTCCTATGTGCATGTATGAATATAGGACCAATGTAATTCTACATCATGTACAACCAGAAGAATGAGAAGTTATACTCCATATATGTATAATATGTCAAAATATATTCTACTGTCATGTATGACTAATAAGAACAAATAAAAGAAAGGTATAAACTTATTTTCTCACAGATGTGAAAGCCAGAAGTCCAAAATCAGCACTATGGTGCAGAAATCAAGGTGTCCACAGGGCTGCACTCCCTCTGGAGACTCCAGGGAAGAATTTTTTCCATGCCTCTTCCAGTTTCCAGTGGCCATTGGCATTCCTTGACTTGTGGCTACATCATTCACTCCAATATTCAAGGCCAGCATTTTCAAATGGCTTTCTCTTCTGTGTGTCCAATCATCTGTGCTCTCTCTCCTAATTTATGTGATTGCATTTAGGGTCCTGGATTATCTCCTCATTTCAGAATCCTTCATTTAATCACACTCACAAAGATCCTTTTTCCAAATGAGATAACTTTTCTAAGTTCCAGAGATATGAACCTGATGTCTTTGGGGACATTTTTAGCCTACTAAACTAGCCTGAGGGCTTACATGCTAAGTGACCTCTTCTGTCTCTGGGGTAATTGCATAGTGAAAGCTGAATATACTTGTGAAAAGGGAAATATGATATGGTAACAAAAGAATTCTGGGAAAACTCTGCAGAAGAGGGTAGGACTCAGATAGCCTTCCTTAAATAGCAGGATTGGTCATTGCAGCCTCAAGGCGTTTATTGATTCTGTCTTAGATCTACCACTTCTGCCCATGCGCCTGCCGAGTTGGCTCAAGTTCCCAGGCTCTCAGCCTCAGTTCTCTCCAATCAAATCCAGGGAATTTGAGCTGGCTCTGCAATTCTGGAATGTCAGAGTTAGACGGATCCCTAGAGATCACACTCACCAGTCCCCATTTCCTCCTTCACTGGTAGACAGCCTGAGGCTTAGTGAACCTGGGTTTACTGAGCCCTCATCCCCCATAGACAGTATTAATATTGAGGTTGTATTTTTAAGGGACCAGCAGAATATACCCAAAGTGGCCTCAGGTCTGGGACACTAGCATCAAGGCATTCGCTACCAGGAGAGACTGAATATGTGGAATTCATCTTGGGAGAAAGACAGCTGCATGTCCGCTCCTTCTACGCCCTTTCTGAGCCTGACTGATGCTCTCTGCTCACCCTTCCTGGATATCTGGGCTATCTGTCTTTCACTCTCCCATATCTGGTCCTCCCCATTTGATGAGGTCTCTGCCTCCACAGTAGCCTCTCCTCCCTGGCCTTAGCTCTCAGTCTGGAGGCCCAGGCAGGACTCCTTCTCGCCCTGCCTCGCCCTCTGTCCTAGCATCCTTCCCTTCTCAGTCTGCACTGTCTGGCTTCCTTGGCAGCGACTCTTTGGCTAGTGTGATGAAACAGAGGAGCATTGTGGCTTCTGAAGACGAAGAAAACAATTTGGGGGGGGGGATAAGTTTAAGGCCTCCAAAACTGAGAAAGACAATGAGGAAGGAAGTGGGGTTTTGAGGGTGGGGGGTTTTACCTTAGCTTCTCTGTTATGGGTTTCACTTGCAGGCGTTTTTCTGTCACCAGAAAAATGTAATTGAAAAAATCTACTTGGTTATTGAAGCGTGAGCACAGGAGCAAAATAGACCTCCGTCCCTTGGGTGGTCAGACTGAGTCGTACTTCTACCAAGTTCCAGCAGCATTTACTAGCCATGTGACCTTTGGAATTACTTTTCCTCATCTTTGAGAATCATGGGGATAATAATATCTATTTCGCAGGGTTTTTGTGAAGCATAAATGAGATAATGCCTGTAAAATTCTCTGGCACAGAAATTAGTGCCAGTTGACAGTCAGTAAATATTCGTGGAATTGATATATGGGTCATTTCCCCTGTGAAAACTTTTCTGACCTCCTGCTTCCAGGAAAACTGACCTGTTCTTCGTGCCCCACTTGTACCTTATGAATGCCCCTCTCTTGGAACTGATCATACATCATTACCCTGCTCTGCCTCCATCTGCCTACACCCTTACCTCTCTCCCCCTGCCTCTCTCCAGGATAGAAGTGCATTTAAATCATCTCTGTAATCCCAGTACCTAGTGCAGTAACTGGCTCATGGGAGATGCCCTGTAAATACTGGTTGAACTGTCTTGAAAGGCTGAAGCTTTCTGAACATAAGCCTTTCAGTCCAGGATTATTTTTGATTTATCTTGCCCATTTTTACCTCCTATTATTAAGATCAATGGCAAAAGCCCATTGAAAGGCATCTGGCTGTAGTAGTCCCAGGAGATTCTGTCGGCTCTGGTCCACTCCAGGCAGACAGGCCTTATTAAGAGAGATCAAACTGTTTACTATGCTGGCAAGCCCCGGACTTGCTTCCTTCCCCAAGCTGGCACAGTTTCCCATTTGATGCAGTCATGTTCTTGAGATGGCTAAGGCTCAAATGAGAGCCATGTACCTCCCCAACATTTCCAAAGGGACTGCCTCATGGGCTCATGTTCCCTGAAAAGTCTCCTCTGGCTACAACCAGAGTCCTGTCTAGATGTGATGGTTGTATATACACTCAGGGAATCACACCTCAGCAGGAAGCATCCTGGGACCTGTAAGTGCCACAAGCCATTTTCTTTTTTTTTTTTAATATTTTTTATTTGTTCTTATTAGTTATACATGATAGTAGAATATATTTTGACATATTACACATATGTGGAAATAACTTCTCATTCTTCTGGTTGTACATTGGTCAAGTAATCATATAAGCACATGGATAGTAATGTTCAATTCATTCTATTATTTTTCCTATACCAATTCCCTGTCCCTTTCATTCCCCTTTGTATAATCTAAAGTACTTCTTTTATTCCCTAACCACTCCCCTTATTGTGAGTTTGCATCCGCATATCAGAGAAAACATTCAGCCTTTGGTTTTTTGGGATGGCTTATTTTGCTTAGCATAATATTCTCTAGTTCCATCCATTTACTGGAAAATGCTATAACATCATTCTTCTTTATGGCTGAGTAATATTCCATTGTGTATATAGACCAATGTTTCTTTGTCCATTCATCTGTTGAAGGGCACCTGGGTTGGTTCCACAGTTTAGCTATTGTGAATTGAGCTGCTATAAACATTGATGTGGCTGTGTCACTCTAGTATGCTGATTTTAAGTCCATTGGGTATATGCTGAGGAGTGGGATAACTGGGTCAAACGGTGATTCCATCCCAAGTTTTCTGAGGAATCTCCATATTGCTTTCCAGAGTGGTTGCACCAATATGCAGTCCCACCAGCAATGTGTGAGTGTACCTTTTTCCCCCGCATCCTTCCCAGCATTTATTGTTGCTCCATAAGCCATTCTCTAGGAATGTCTATGGGACATTGTCAGGATGGAATCCCACCAGTGTTAGAACTTTGGAAAGAATAAGTTGAGTTTCAAATCTGAGGATGACATGGAGTATGGACCAAAGAATAAGTTACAATGACATAAGAGTCTCTGAAACAGGTCATGGGGAAAAGTGAGAAACTGGCTGAATGTTTACTAATAACTGAAACAAATTACCATGAATTGAGAAACTACTAATATGCCAGGCACATGCAGACACTTTATCTTTTCAATCATCATGATAACATATATAGTAGGTTCCTACAAGAATAAACTGAGGCCCAAAGAACTAAGAAAGTTGCTTAAGTCCATGTGACTGGCAAGTGGTAGAGTGGGGGTGCACTCAGGCAGTGGGCTCAGTCTTCTGCTCCTACCTGACCCCACTGCCAGTGTGGGAAGGGAGGTATGTGCTATGACCTCTCAAGGCACAGGCCCAGCTGACTTGGGCGTTCATGCTAGGTGGAGAGACATGGCCCACTGCATGTCTTATAAAGAAATAATACTCTTATCCCCCTTCTGGATCTTGAATTAGCACTGATATCACTGCACTAAGTTTCCTTGTCCTTTGTTATTCAACAAATACACGTTACAGCTATGGTGGCCAAAGTACAGCCTCCTCATATATTTGGTGATGTGGCCTTTCCTGAGTTGATCATCAGAAAGAGCAGGACCTGAGACAGGAAACAAAGAAGGTGGGAGGGAGGACTCCCCTTGTCTCCCTTACCCCACAGAACATGTCAAAAAACATGGATTTCTAAGGCGTAACTCTTGGATGCCACTACCTGAAGCCTGCATGAGTTACTATCTGAAGACCATGTTATATATTGAGAACCAGGTTATCCAGCTGCAAATGATTCTCTCTGATTACTTCCCCATTGCCATCCCTGAGCCCTGAGTGAAGGGTTGTTTAAATACTCCAGGCTGCCCTCGGCTCTCCAGGGGAGCTTTGAAGGGAGGAGAGTCAGGACATTCGAGAAGGGTAGTGCCCTACGAGGTCACTATCACAGGTGAATCTCTGCAAACAAGAGTGGGGCTGAGTTGCTCTGCCCTGCTCCACAAGAGGCTTCTTTCTTGGCTAGTCTTGCAGAGCACCCCACTTGGGATCCTTGGCTGGGAAGTGTAGAATCAAACTGACTTAAACAGTGAGAAAATGTATCATCTGACATAGATGGAGGTCAGGGGACAGCAGGCCCTAGGCATGATGCAGGCTGTGTATCAGTGATCACTTCAAATACACAGGCTCTTTCTGACAGTCTACTCGGCTACCCTCAGTAGTAGCTTCATCTCAAAGATGGTTCTTCTTTTGGTTTTAAGACAGCAATCAGGGATACAGGTGTTCTTTGCAAATCAAGCAGCGTGATGCTTTCTTGAGCATAGACTATAATTCCTTAGTCTTAATGGAACACCTTCCACATTCCCATGCCTCAACCAGTAACAGATGCCAGTAAAATGCCCCAATTTGGTGATGGGTGGATGCCTGAGAAAATCAGGATTCAACTGGGAAGTTTTAGGCAATCAACAGAATCTAGGTATTATTTTAGCAAATAAAATGGCAATATCCTTCAAATTAGCCTTTGCTTCTGTGGTTGGCTATAATTTGGGTTTCTCTCATAAGCTGGTCCAGTCAGGGTGGCAGGGACATTGCAGCTACACACAATGCCTTAGCCTTGTGTCCACAGATGACTTGGTGTTGTATATGGATAATCTCTGGTCACTGTCCAGAGTTTCAAGGGGCTGTCGATACCATGGGCAGATCTTGTCCTCATGGAGGCAACCAGAGTATAAAAGAAGCCCTTAAGATTGAGTGTGGAGGGGCTGGGATTGTAGCTCAGCGGTAGAGCGCTTGCCTTGCATGCGTGAGGCCCTGGGTTCGATCCTCAGCACCACATACAAAACAATAAAATAAAGACATTGTGTCCATCAACAACTAAAAAAAATATTTAAAAAAAAATTAAGATTGAGTGTGGAGAACAGCCAGGGACTAAATTATGCCACTGTCTGTGTGCATTCATGCTGGTGAGCACACTGTCTGGTGGCTGTCCTCATGGCCTATGGCCTGCGGAAGTTGTGTGTGTGATCTGACAATGCTGAGTTGGGCCCTGTGTTCCAGGAGGCTGTCTGAGCCTTGGGCTGACTCTTTCCCTGCACTGCAATTAATGTGGCCTGGAAAAAACCTGAAGAGTTTCCACATCTGTATCACTCAGCCTTCGTCCCCTTCTTTGAAGACACGTTTTTTAACACCTCCCCAAACCACACACCAAAGAAGGAATGACATCTGCATGCTCTTCCTCCTCCTTGCCCTAGAGATGATTACTCCCCCCATGGCAGGAAATAAGGGACTCTCTCAAAGGCAGGCCCTTTGATGAGTCTATGGTTTGGGTAGTATTGCTGGGAGCATTGGGGGTGATGGCTGGAGGGGTGCATGAGTGGAGAAGGAATACCATAAAGCCCAATAAACAGCAGGTGTCATTATGGGTGCAGGCTACACCAAGCCAGGCTTGCACACAGCCACTTGCCAAGGAAGATGGTGAGTCATACAGTTAATATAGATAACACAGAATGGGAGTTTCCTGCATCAAACGCCCCAGATATCATTCCTGACAGGTGAGAGGCCAATAGAACTAAACCGAAGGCAAGCCTGGAGTCATCTGGGGGCCCAGCCAGGGCTGCTTCAAGGCCACTCTTTGTGACTTCATCTGGCACCCTCTCACTTCACAGAAGCAAACAACATATTGACTGTCTTCTCTGGTGGTGTCTCAGTGGCTGAGTCAGTGGCAAAGCTGCCAGCACTCGTAACCACCCTGGATCAGGATGGTGGAGGTGGACATGTGGCTCACTAAGCCGCTCTTCATCCTCTCGCTACTGACTTTTAAAGACAAATAGCATGAGCTTTTGCAGAAACTCTGTGTTAATATGAGGGTGGGCTCACATATGTGAGTGCGTGTATAAGTTTGTCAGAGTGTATGAAGTGTGAGCACATATGTGCCTATTCGAGAAAATGTGTAAGCATGTGTGGACCTGAATACGTTTCCATCAGAAGCATTTCCACGGAGGTTTAGAAAACTCTGCCAGGCTTCAGGGTTCTGGGGTCTGGCCACTCGGGAATGGAGGATACTGACTGTGTCAGACAAGATTCCAAGAAGCATCCTGACCTGGACGGGCCTGAAGAGAACTACGGAGTTATTCATTCTCCTCCCAGGGATGAGCTACCCTGGAGCAGTTTGGGCAACTGTTTGATGTTCTGAGAAGAACTTACCTTCTGCCAATATGGAGACTGGGGCTTTTCCTGTGTGGGCTGGCTCCTTGGGTTTTGGGGACTCCAACTTGCACCAAACCTTAGCAAGTGAAATATTCCCTCCAAGACCATTACCACCACCAATTCTAAATTTATCTCCACTTCTCCCCTAGGATCACCTCCCGCTTCATCTCTAACCAACTCACTGCCACTCTCCATACCCTAGCCCCCCCAACCTCCACTTTCATGTTCAACCACTGCCTCTACTTCTACCACCCCCCACCCTCACTGCCTCCACTGCCACTGTCACCACCACCTTCTACACCACCAATAGCACTACCAACACCTCCATGGTTACTGTCCTGGCCACCACCTTCCCCCCCCACTATGGTCATTATAATCTCCATCCCCAATGCCACCTCCATCACGGCCATAACCACTGCCACTACTACTACCATGACTGTTACCAACACCTTACTAACTCCACCATGACAATAGACCCCACATATCCCAGATGCTTACGGTATAAGCCTGTGCATCTTTGAGGTTACACCTCACTTTTCTATCTCTTATGACAATTTGTCCTTTTGGAAAAATCTATACGGTCCGTACAGTTACAAGCGCAGGCTAGAAAACTATGTACTTTTGGAAGTGTAACTTTAATCCATGAATCAGGGATTCAGGTTAAATGATTTAGGGATTCTCTTTCAGTATCCAGATTCTTTGGTAGGTGTGTGTGTGTGTGTGTGTGTGTGTGTGTGTGTGTGTGCATGAGGTGTGTGCGAATGCATATAGGTGGCCAGTTCAGTCTGGTATTTGTCTGTCTTTCTATGAGAATTTCTGGACAAGACCTAGACTTCAGTCTGTAGGAGATGAAGCACAATGACCCCCTGTGCACATGCAATCCCCTCCAAGCTCACAGCATTTGGCATTACCTTATAATCCAGTAATGCGTCTCAGGCATTCTGGCGTGTGGCAAAGCGTGGCCACATGAAATAAAGAGTCATCATGGGGAATTAGAAGAGACTGGTGTTAAAGATCTTTTAGGCCACTTACTCCTTGAAGGGCCCTAAGCAAGTCACTTTCATGTCCCTGAACCTCAATTTTCTCTACCTGCAAATGGGGATAATTTTGGCCACTTTCTAACATTAGTGAGAAGATTAAAGAAAAGGCAACTTGTGAAATGAGCTGATGCCAGGCCTGGAACACAAGAGGTACTGGTTCCTTCCTCCCTCCCCAACTCCTCTAAGACCCTGCAGCCCCCAGTTGCTAGGGGAGCACTGTTCTCGATGCAATCCTCTGAGACAGTGGGCTTCCTGTTCCCAGTTCCATCTCGAGTGGCTCTGAAGAAAGAACACAGTGATCTTGTAAAATGTCACTGAATCAGAAGCTCAGCAGCTTTGCCAACAATCTGGGGAGAGGACTCCAGAGCAGCTTCAGGGAGAGTGAGTGGACAGTCCTGGGGCTGAATTCCTGGTGGGTCTGGAGGGCAAGTCCTTCATCTCATCTGCCTCTGCAGTATGGGGACACACACACACACACACACACACACACACACACACAGGCCAATCTTACCACTGGGCCAGAGAGCAAGGACAAGCAGAGAGCGGGATCAGAGACCCCAGAAGCTCAGAACTGTGCTCACAATGTCCGAATGCTTCCCAGCCCTCATCCCAGTGATGCTGCTGGACTGTGATTCCACAGCAGACTTCTGTACGCAGCCTGGAAGCACAGAGATGAGCAAGCTCTGCTCAGCAGGTTTCCTTGCTCTGCTTCTCTTCCTCCTGACTGTGGGGGAGTCTCTCCAGCCCTCTGCCCACTTCTCTTGCTCTCCATCCCACTGGTCTCAGCCAGGTTGGCAGGGCCTTCTTGTGGGAACTGGACAATGACTTTGTGACAGTGACCTTCCCTCTGTCCCAGCTGCTAGCATTATCCTCGAAAGCAAGCCCAGGGTCAGCTCCTGAAATTACAGCCAAGGAGCCAACTGGCTCTGCCTACTCAGGGCCATGCTGCATCCTATAAGAGGCCTTCCTATTTCCTTTTTAGCTCACAGACCCTGCAGAGGGAATGAACAATGACAAACCCTGGGGTTCATCCATGGGAGGTGAAAACTGCACCAATTACCCTGAGCCCTGAACTTGATCCACTTGCTACTTATAGGGTTTGGGGGAAGTTACTTATCCTCCTTCTTTATGACTTACTATCTTAATCTGTAAGATAAGAATAAATAATGACATCTGTTTAAGAGAATTGTGAATTTAAACGAGATTATTTAAATGAGTTGTTTCTGGTTCTACAAACGTTAGATAATGCTGTTCTTACTATGACTGCCTCCATCCTCCACCAGTACCACTGTCGCTGTCATTATCAACAAAGTTGGTTATCAGAATGAGCCCCAAGCCCCAAGAATCAGCCTCAGTTACCATTTAGTTAGCATTTACTGTGGGAACACATCAGCTTGCTGACATTCACTCTTTTGACCCTCATAATTAACCTGTGCAGCAAACATGTCATTTCCACCTTTTATAGATGAAAAACCTCAGTAATAACAGGGAAATCTCCTAAGGTCTCAGGAGAGTAGGGCAAAAAATGGAGCTCTGCACACTCTTGATCTGGGCATTTCTCTGGTTATTTATACCTTGCTTCATTCCAAAGAGGAGTTGAAGGTATCTCTAAGCCATCCAGGTGCTGGGCAGTAGAGTGCCCTAGAAAGTACAAAAGCATCAAAAGTGGTGAGACCTGGGTTAAAGTCTCAGCTCCATCACTCAGTAGCCAAGGGACTTGGGCATGTAACAGAAACACTCCTTGAGCTTCAGTTTCTGCCACCCACAGATGAGCTATGCAAACTGAAAGGTAGTCATTATTAGCCCCCATGTTTCTGATGAGTAAATCAAGACTCAGAGATTTTGAAATTCTATGAAGTTTACAAAGCTCTTATGTAAGTAAATAGTAGAGTTATATATTGGCCTCAGGTTGATTTGATTATAAATTCCAAAGTTCTTCCTCTTATTTCTGAGCTATCTGAATGGTATCCTTCCTAGGTGCAGAAATGGAATTAAAAACAGTACAGGATTTTCTATTACAATGTGGTACTATTGTTTGGGGGGGGGGCATGGGATTTAAGGGGAAAACTGAAACAGGTCAACAGCCATTCTGACTCTCTAGATATCTGTTTTTCTCATCTTGATGGTCACCTCTTCCAAAGGACAAAGTATCTCAACCCTTTCTTTCAAGAAAAATTCAAAGTAATAAATATGGGTGAAGAGAGGGAGGGTGGATCAGTGGGAATGAAAGCAGCCCAGATTGAAGCCTGAGTTACTGGTTTGTTTGTCCCCCATTCTCTAAGCCATGTACCATTGCAGTCTGGCATCTGTCCCTACAGTCCATGAAAAAACATTCTCCCAAGGTCACCCCTGATATCCCTGTGGCCAATATCACGGGTCTTTACAATATTTCCATCATTCCGTACCAAAACTATACTAACACATGCTGTGTGAATGCATTGTGATAGGTGGTACAGTGATTACAAGGGTGCCAGACCACAGGCAGATGTGATGGAGGATGACAAGAAGGAATACCAATGCAACGTGCAGTAAGAGACAGCTGTGAACGCCACCCTCGCCTATCATCTCTCCCACCTTCCTCCTCCTCACCCTACCCATCTTTTCTGTGTGATCCTTCCATTCCCATGAATGAAGCTACCTCCCTGGCAGCCACGCCCCATTCTGCATCTCCAGCCCGGAATTGTTTCCCTAATTAAGCCCTAATCATTTAGTTGCCACTTTGATGGCTGTGATGGTTAATTTTATGTGTCAACTTGACTGAAATAAGGGATGCCCAGATAGCTGGTAAAATATTATTTCTGGGTGTATCTATGAGGGTGTTTCCAAAAGAGATTAGCATTTGAATCAGTAGACTGGGTAAAGAAGATCCACCTTCACCAATGTGGGTGGGCATCATCCAATCCACTGACAACCTGAGGAGGAAAAAAATGCCAAAGGTGGATGAAGAAAGAATTCTCTCTTCTCTTCTTGAGCTAGAGCATCCATTGTCTGCACCTCTGGACATGGTGATCCTTGTTCGTGGGCCCTTGGATTCAGTCTGAATGACACCACTGGCTTTCCTGGTTCTGTAGCTCATAGATGAAAAATCATGAGACTTCTCAACCTCCATAAGAGAATGAGCCATTTCCTCTGATAAATCTCTCTATATATCTATCATCTATCATCTATCTATTCTATGGGCTCTGTTTCTCTGGAGAACCCTGACTAATACAACAGCCTTCAAAACCAACATCTTGACACAAAACCAGCAATGACACTCACCACCATCTTGCCACCAGCAACACCTTGTTGGTAGAAGGCGGCATTGTTTACTAGTTGCCCAAACAAGAAACTTGAGCTCTCCCTAACACCTTTCTCTCCCTCATCCCTCAATTTAATCAGTTTCCAAAATACTTTCAAATCTTCCTCCCAGGTATTCTTCAAACATATCTGCTTTTCTCATCTCTTCAGTCACCTGGTTTAATTTGGGCTGCCCTCTCTCCTGTCTGGATTGTTCAGTCAGCCTCCCAACTGACCTCTTTGCCTCTACTTCAGTCCATCCCTGACCTGCTACCTACACTTTATCAGAGTGACCTTTCTAAAAGCAAAAGATCTGATCTTTGCCTCTCATGCTTGGAATTCCCACTGCATTCAAGGTAAAGATCAAAACACTTAGCTTGATCCATCTTGCTCTTCAAGGCCTGGCCCCAATCTTCTCTCTCCTCCTTTCCCTTCTCTCACTCTACATCCCACTATGGTCCATAATCAGGGTAGTTGAATATTTTTTCATCCAAGTCAGGATACTTATGAGAGTGAAATGAACAGCCCTATTCACAATTATACTGAGATAAATTGGGATTCTTCAGGGCAAACTAGGACATATAGCCATTCAACCCATAATGGCCATTCTAGCACCCAAATCTGTTACGTTTTTCTCTCTGCCCCAGAGCTGACAACTTCTTTCTGTGATTACTGGATCAGGTCCTCAGGGCTAGAGAATCTTTTTTCCAAACTCTTCTTTTCAAGGGAAGCCCAATTAAAGCCCCTGGCCAAGTTCTGGATTGGTTAACTGCCCTATGTCAGTTGATAAGGATGGGCCAATCAGGAGTGTCAACGTGTGGGCTGCTCTCTGGTGTAATACAAGGCCACTCACATGTTCACGGTCACTTACTGAAGCAAGACATCAGGTGGAAGTGGGGTTGGACAAGCAGTTACTCTGAAATATTTTGAGAGCCTTAGCAACTCAGCAAGCATTTGTGGAATGGGTAGATGAAATGAACTTTAGTCTTCTGTTCCTAGTCTATCCCCCACCCCTACCCCAACATCTCTCCTGGTCATTCATTCTCCCTCCAACACTAAAACTTTTTCATGCTAAGACCAGAATTTCAAGCACCAATAGAATGTCAAGCAGGCACTAATTCCAGTTTAAAAAAACAAAACACACAGAGACAGAGTTGACCTTGGAAGCTGGATCTGGGAGGCACTATAGGACAGTGGTTTATAACAAGACTTTACAGATTCAAATCCCAGCTCCACCACTTGTTAGCCAAGTAACCTTGAGCAAGTTACCTAATCTCTCTTGCTCTTCATTTCTTCATATGTAAAATGTGCTGACTTATCCTAAGGAGTTTATGCAAAGATTGAACTCAAGATAAGGATGAAATTAGTGCCATAACATTTACTGGGCATCATTATGATCATTACTATCAAACAAGGAGTGGTTCAGCCTAACACAAAGTTCCAACAAACTTGGGCATTCCCCCAAGGACCTACCAGTCATGCTTCTTGTATACCCCAAAACAAAATCTAGCCAGGCACAGTAGCACATGTCTATAATCCCAGTTTCTTGGGAGGCTGAAGTAGATAGGAAATTTGAGGCCAGCGCTGGCAACTTAGTGAGACTCTGTCTAAAAATAAAATAGAAAAAAAAAGCAATAAAAATGGCTGGAGCTAGAGGTTAGTGAGAGAGCACCCCTGGGTTCAATCCCCAGTACCAGGGGGAATAAAAAAAGCCTACCAAAAAATTTTCCTCAAACAAATGGGAAGTCCAACTTGCTCTGAATAAAACATGAGGAAATCACATGATAAATGTATTAAATTCTGCAGCCTGGGCAACTTAGCAATAACATAAAAAGGTCAAGGGATGTAGCTCAGCCGTAGGGCACCCATGGGTTCAATCCCCAGTGCCACAGAAAAAGAAAGAAATCTATTGAATTCTGTTTAGAAGCAGGAGGAGAAGCATTTTCATATTGTACAACTTGATATTAGAGACAGGACTAGAGAATAATTAACTTCTGTTGTAAGGTAGTTCAAACTTCGTTCAAACTCTTGTTGTTGGGGTTTCCCATACAACACTACTAATCAAAGGGCAGTTGGCTTCACTACTAACTAAAGCAGCTCCTTCTATCTTCATCATCTCTGATCATTAGGATTTCATTTCTTATGTTGAGCCAAAATGGATCTCCCTCTGACTTTTGGCCTGTTGTTCCTGTTACTAGTCCTTTGCTCCTTTAAGGGAGTTCAATGAAACTTATCTTTGCCTTCCAACCCCATAGATCCAGGAGGAGCTATGACTGCATCCTTCACCTAGGCCACTGCTGATTGGTCCAAGGATGGGAACCTGACTCAAGTGAGGCCAATCAAAATCTGGCTGGGATTTTAAAATTTGGAAGCAAAGCTAAGTCTCATTGCTTTCTGCCACCTACAGAAAGTCAGTCTGGAATATGAAAGGATTAGACAGAGGCTCAGAAAGAAGCCTGGAGGATTGGATTTTAGAGGTGAGAGACAAAGAGAGGAGAGAGATTGGATGAGACCAAGGCCTTATGGCATCCAGTCCCTGAGTCCAGTTGCTCATGAGGTCCATCTGTTGCTCTAGTTTTTTCACAAGTTGGTAATTCAGAGGTTTGGGGTATTTTCTGATATTTGGACAACAATGGATATGTCAGACCCTCTTTCCCAGGACCCCCATCAGATGTTTGAACATGGTCCTTAGGTCCTCTGCCCTGTGTCATCCCTGCTCCCAGCGTGGTCCACTCATCAGCTGTGGTGTTTGGAGGAGCCAAATCAAGGGCCACATAGAGCTTTGCCTCTTTTTACTACTGGGCTTATCTATATAAGATTTAGTTTGAATTAAGGATTCTGTGGTTAAAAAACACTTGTAAAAATGCCCTTAATTTTAAATGATTCAAGGCAAAGCACATTTGGGATTCACCCTTATATTTTCAGTGCTTAGAACAGACCATGGCATACCATAATATCAATAAATGTTAGATGAATGAATGTATTATTGGGTTCAAGTTCCTTCATCATCCTGGCTATTTTCCTCTGAAAGCACTGGCCTGGAGGTCACCCAGAGCTGTTTTTATCTACACTATAAAACCTCCTCCCTTCCTTGGGAACATTTGCCTTGCAGCAGGCCTTGACTGGACACCCCTGTGGTCCCACACAGCTCCTCCTCCACACCCCAGCCACTCTGCCCCACACCCACCAGCACAGCCAACTCGTCAGCTGGCTAACTTGGAGGATGTCCTCCCTTCCCAGCCGAATTTTCTTCCCTCTTCCTTTCAAATCCTGCTGTGCTGTTATTCAGTAATGAAAACAGCAGAAATCATTTTAGAAAGGAAGCCAGCTGGTTCATTAGTCTGATTAAACTCAAGCAATGGGATCTGAGCACAGTTCACATGATACATAGTGTGCCCTCCCCCAGGCCACAGTGAGTTTTGCAGTGATTATTCATCTTGGGGCTCAGTCACCCCTCACATCTGCAAAATCATATGGGTCAGAAAGGAAAGATAGGACTACAGCAAGATGATGTCAGGGCTTTCTGAATCAAAGTGACTCAGTCTCCCCTCTCTTCCTCACAGCATACCTGGTTGACTCCACAAAGTTTACCAGGCTCCCCTGGTTTGTTGGAAAGACCCTGGCTGTCAGAGTCAGTGAGGATTGTCTTTAAATCAGATTTTGTAATGTGTCAGCTGTGTGATTTGAGGCATCTCAAATGGGGGATAAAACTATATATTTTTAAGAAAGTCACAAAGACTGATAACTACTTAAAGTTCCAAATGCACTGGTTCTGAATGTGTAGAGTGTAGGGAGGAGTGGGAAGAGGTGAGAAATGAGTCAGAATACGGTAAGAGGGAAGCCAAATCACAAAAGGTCCTATAGGTTGAGGTTAGAATTTTTAAAAAATATTTTTAGTTGTAGATGGACACAATATCTTTATTTATTTATTTACTTACTTACTTATTTATTTATTCATATGTGGTGTTAAGAATGAAACCCAGTGCTCACACATGCTAGGCAAGTGCTCTGAGTCCACTGAGCCACAACCCCAGCCTGGAGGTTAGGATCTTATAATGAAAGTATTGGAGAGATTGTAAACACATAAAATCATAGGAAAGTGATGTGATAAGATCTGCTTTTGGAAGCTCTGGCCGCAGCTTACAAGTATGACTAGGGCTGGTCCTCTACTGAGCAATGAGGAATCTGCCTTTCTTGCAGCAGATTTGGAAATCAGAAAGGAAGCAAACCAAATTTTCATTTGGAAGATAGAAGGGTACCAGGAGAAGAGGAGAGAAGTTTTAGCTGATCCCTGAAGTTTCCAGCCTGGGTGGCTTTGCAGAGTGAGACATTTTTTAAGGAAAAGAACAGAGCAGAGAAACAAAGTTGTGGGATGAGGAGACAGATTGAGTCTGGGACATGTTGAGTTTGAAGTACTCTTTTCAAATTTTCCAATTAATGGTGTAGAATCCAATTTGATGGGGACAAAACTAGAATGAGCTGAGCTTGTCTGAAGTGGATCTCAGGTCCTATTTCTGGAAAGATGAACAGTCAAACTAGCCTACACCAATTTTTGTTCATCCCTTGAAGTTTTGGGGAAAGTTTTTTGGAGGCCGGGATTGTGGATGGATTTAGACACGCTTCTAAGTTTTCTGCCAAGAGATCTCAACTCCTATGCAGAACAACTAAATCTACTATTTCTTCTTTTTCCCTTGCCCTCCAGGGATGCCTGCTACACATATGCATTATCTCTGCTGGCTCTAGGTTTGGAAAGGGTAGAGAAGCAGATCCACCAGAAAAGAACATAAGCAGGTTTGTGCCTGCAGAAGAGGTCAAAGACAACCCCAGATAATTGTTGTTACTTGGGGAGAAAAAATCAGAATGATGGGCAAATGTCAGGGGAAAGCATAAAGATAAAAGATAAGCAGGGACAATGGAAAAGAAAAAGAAAATGTGACAACCTATATATAAAGGAATCCCCAAAGTGATCTACAAAGTGGGAGAGAAAAAGAAAATGGACCTCAAGGAGGCCTTCCTAGAATGGCTTGGCAGACTAGAAAGAGCCTGGTTTTAGAGCTCTGAGTCTTTGCTTTGAATTGTGGGACAAAGCCTGGCTATGTCACCTTGGCCAAGTCACTTCAGCTCTCTGAGGCTCAGTCTTTCCATCTGTGAAATATTTATACTAATACCTTCTCTGCAGAGTCAGGATGAAACTTGACCCTTCAAGGCGACCTGTGCAGAAAAGCTGAGGGGCTCATGTCAGTGGTGGTTTCTGTTCTTATTGTCTCCATTTTTCCTTTTTCCTGCTACCCTTGGGGAAGTTTTCCCTGCTATGCAACCATAGGAAAAATCCTGCATCCCTGTGGGATACTCCCTGGCTCAATGCCCACAGCTCTACAAGGATGCTGACTGCAGGGCATCTCCTGGACATATCTTCTACCCAAGGAGCTCTAGGGACCCCTCTTGGTTTGTGGGAAAAAAAGAGAGAGAGAGAGAAAAAAAGAGTTTGACATCAACTTCTCTGTATTTTAGAAATATCTGGTAATCATGAGGAGAAGCAACAAGATGGAAAGAATCTGGGCCATGAGGTCTGACAGAATGTGTGCCTTCTGCCACTGCCACCCCAGATGAGCAATGGTGGGCAGCTCATCTAACTTCCTTGAGCTTCAAGGACTTCTTTCTATTAAAGGACAATAATGAGAAAGAAAAAGAAAAGCCCATAGAGAGTGTCTGGCATACAGTAGGCACAGGAGGCATGTCTTCCTTCTTTCCTTTTCTTTCATCTTATTTGAGATTCCAGAAAAGATTAGAAATTAAGTGTAAAACTGCATAGATACATGGTATCCATCAAGCCTACAGAATGGGGGAAGATCTTTGCCACATGCACATCAGATAGAGCACTGATCTCTAGGATATATAAAGAACTCAAAAAACTTAACACCAAAAAACAAAACAAATAACCCAATCAATAAATGGGCTAAGGAACCTAACAGACACTTCACAGAAGAAGATATACAATTGATTAACAAATATATGAAAAATTGTTCAACATTTCTAGCAATTAGAGAAATGCAAATCAAAACTACTCTCAGACTTCATCTCACTCCAGTCAGAATGGCATTTATCAAGAATATTAGCAATAATAAGTGTCGACGAGGATGTGGGGGAAAGGCACACTCATACATTGCTGGTGGGATGGCAAATTGGTGCAACCACTCTGGAAAGCAGTATGGAGATTGCTCAGAAAACTCGGAATAAATCATGATTTAACCCAGCTATCCCACTCCTTGGTCTATACCCAAAGGACTTAAAATCAGCATACTACAGTGATGCAGCCCTATCAATGTTTATAGCAACTCAATTTACAATAGCTAAACTGTGGAACCAACCTTGATGCCCTTCAATAGATGAATGGATAAAGAAACTGTGGTATATATACACAATGGAATATTACTCAGCCTTAAAGAAGAATGAAATTATGGCATTTACAGGTAAATGGATGGAGTCGGAGAATATCGTGCTAGGCAAAGTAAGCCAATCCCAAACAACCAAAGGCCAAATGTTTTCTGATATGTGGATGCTGATCCATAATGGGGTGGAGGGTGCAAGGGAAGAATGGAGGAACTTTGAATTGGGCAGAGGAGAGTGATGGAGGAGAGGGGGCAGGAAAGATGGTGGAATGAGACAGATATTATTACTCTATGTACATGTATGATTGCACAAATGATGTGACTCTGCATCATGTATAACCAGAGAAATGAAAAGTTGTGCTCCATTTGTGTACAATGAGTCGAAATGCATTCTGCTGTCATGTATACCTAATTGGAACAAATTTTAAAAAACTAATTGTCAGCAGAAGGGAACAGAAAAAACAAGTATCTAGAATCAAAAAAAAAAAAAAGTCAATGCTGACTTTGTAGATTGATGGCAAATTGGCCGAGTTGCTATTCCTCCCTGCTTTTAAAGCTATAAGGGAGGTAACACCAGTACCCAGACTGCAGAAAATGTCTCCGTGTTTACATTTTGAGTTTAATTCTTTTCAAGCACAAGAAGCAGACAGGGATCTAGAACAAGTAGGCCAGTGAGGCTTTGTGCTTGTCAGTAGCTTGGCTATAAGAGCTCAATTACAGGGACTCTTCTCCATCTCCATTCACTACCCAAGAGCAAGAGGATAAGTAGCACATTTCTGCTGTTGGTTATTGTGTTACAGAATCATGAAAAGTCAAGGAGTTGAAGCTAAAATTTCTGTTAATTTTAATGATCAAACATGGGGCAGTGAAGAAGTCTGGAGCATGCAGTGATATATTTCAAGCTTTACCTCAAGACCTGAGGAGGAAGACACAAGTTCATTCTCCACTGACAGCAACGTTCCTGGGGAAAATGTTTGAGAAGACCTGGGTGTCCCCACCTGTACCCTTATCACCCTTGGGAGAATGCACCAGCTGAAACCAGTGCCTTGTGCTTCTCTGCAAAGTGCTACAACTTCTCACTTCCAGAGACTCCCATAGGGCTTCTGTTGAGGGATCCAGGGAAGGGACAGGGCCACCCTAAGAGTCCCCAGGGACTGTTTACCCAGGAGCTTCCCGGAGTTAGGGACAAGAAGACTAGGCAGATCATCCACATGTTAGAACAAGAAGCTAAGTTATGTCTCCTTCTTGTCCCAGTGTGAGTTTCTAGCATGGCATGAGGGGTAAAATGGTACAGCAGGCCTGATGTTGCATTGGCAAATATTTAACAACCTGGCAAGGCTGGGGAAGGGAAGCCCTAATCTATGCATTTGCAGATTGCTGTGGTATAAACACTGCCACTGTTGCTGGTTTGAAACTACTAATAAATATCACTGAATACAGAATCGAGAAGAGAAGAGCGCCATAATCTAGCACCCCAGTGGGTGGGGCACTGAGGCTATCACCCTCTGCACTTGTCAGTGGGTCCTGCCATGTCACAGGAGGGCAAGTAGAGGACACTGACTAGCCTTCGGGACACAGATAAGGCATTAATATCTGCTCTGAGAAGCACCTCCTCGCACCAGCTGGACCCCTGCATCTGTCTCTCCCGAATCACCTATGAGGCTATAGTGTCACCATCTGTTCACATGCCAGTCCTTTCACATAAACACAGGTCCCTTTCTTCATTTCCATTCCCCCAACCCGTAGCAGAGTGCCTGGGAAAAGTAGGCACATAAAGAATGTTTGCTAAATAAATGTGTATTGAATGCATCCCAGAATGAACACAAGTGAATGCTCCAGGAGAGGGGAGAGCAGAGGAGGGGAAAGAACACAGAAACTACTTGAAGCATTCACAGATGCTTTTAGCCCTTATTAAAAAGGGATACGAATTTATTCTTATGGATGCCAGTGGACGAAACCAGAACCAACAAGAAGTGGCAGGGAAGCAGGTCTAGGGTCTCTCTGAGAAAATCAGTGGAACTCTCAGCTCCTACGGAGGCATAGGTCACAGGATTCTCTCCAACTTCCAAATTCCTGTTAGCATCTTGAGTTTATTCAAGGCCTGCATCCCCGCCTCCCACTGCAGTCCAGGGAAAGGAGATTTTACTATTGCCATGAAAACTGAGGGCACATCTACCGGAGTACATTCCTAACCCAGCAGAGTTTGGGGTCATTCAAAGTAATAGAGGTCACCGTTGTGAATATCTCCTCCCAGTAAACAAATGCATGAGAAGACCTCCTGGCAGGTGCTCAGGATTTCTCTCCCATCCTTCCTCCATAGACTGCTTGACTCTCGCTGCTTTAGACCATTACTCCACAGCATCTCCCTTACCAGCACCTTCTTCCCTGTGTGGTCTATAATTTTTGTTCCACCTACAAAGCTAGGTGTCCCTCTGGGACAGAAAACAATACCCCTGTCTGAATCCCCAGTGTCTAACAGCATCAGGTGCATGTGAAGTGTCCAAGAAGCACTTGTTAAATAAACATACAAATGAGAAAGAAAGTCCATTTTCTACACCTCCAATTTTGATATCCCAAGTTGGCTAAACTCCCAGAAACATCTAGAAACAATTTGCAGAATCAAGTAAGCTATGAAGCTAGCCAACGATCTGTAAGAAGGCAATTCAGGAAAACCCAGAGTCCCCAGTCCACATCCTTGTAGGGCCAATTGTAAAAATCTTTTTCTCAGACACAAATTACTACAAAAATCTTAAAACACAGACAGTTCCCTACTTAGGAACATGTTGTATTCTGAAATTCTATTTCTGAAATTGTTGTTTGAAAATCAGAATACACTCTCTTAAACCGTGCTCAGAAGGGGAGCTGACAACATAGCTCTACCGCCATTTGCAGAGGAAAACAGTAGGAAGCCAATAAAGCTCTAGTGTGGAGTCAACTTTTTTCTTTTAAATATCATAAAATCAACATAGAATATGCTGAACTACACAGTAACTTCTGTTCAAGGGGCCACACTGCTAAGCAATAAAACTAGTTTAAATGGCTTTTTGTTAATGGATGCTGATACTTAGAGAAACAAAGCTAGTTTCTTTGGAGCAGTTACAGAGGTTGAAAGGGAGACCGAAGCATAGTCTTAGCCCAAGCTCAGGTCCTCAAGCTTCCAAAGGCACTCTACTTCTGAGCCACATTCTCAGTCCTTTCTATTTATTTATTTTTTGTACCATGTATTGAACCCAGGGGTTCTTAACTATTGAAACACATCCCCAGCCCTTTTAATTTTTTCTTTTGAGACAAGGTCTTGCTAAGTTGCTTAGGGCCTCGCTAAGTTCTGAGGCTGGCTTTGAACTCTTGATCTTTCTGCTTCAGCCTCCCGACTCCCAGTTCTTTTTATTTTATTTTATTTTTTGACACAGAGTCTCCCCAAGTTGCTCAGGCTGGCCTCAAGCTTCCAGTCCTTGGGCCTCAGCCTCCTGAGTAGTAAGGTTATAGGCATACAACTGCACCTGGAGGAATACGCATTTTAACAAGTATGCAGGAGAGTGACCAGCAAGTGTGAGAACCACGTCCCCAAGGGGAGGCAGCACCATCCCCATTTGGGCTGCAGTGTCCTCTCCTGAGTCATCCTCTGTTTTTTGGTAGAGAGCCACACCTTTCTTTTTCTCTTGTTTCCTTGCCTAGAAGGAGAAGGCAGCAGATAACCATCTGTCACTTCACAGGATGTATATGAATCTGGGATTGAGGGTTAACAACACAGGTCAGCCATGAAAGAGACCTCATAATTCATTTAGCAAGCATTGAAGACTGCAATTCAACTGGTATGTTGGTGATTAAAAAGAAAAATCCTTAAACCTTTGTAGGGCCAAAAAATAATCTCAGTTCTGAGTCCTCCTTCCTCTAGTAGTAGTCCCCTGCTGGTACCTACTCATTACTATCTGAAGAACAGGATTACTGTTATATATCTTCTTTGTGGCCTCTGTGTGTGTGCAGTACTAAATACATAAGTGCTTAATAAATGGTTATTTATTTTTATTATTATATTGCTGCACAAGTATAATAAAATCTAGTTGTAGGATCAAAGCAAAGATATCAAAAAATATAGCCAGTCAACCATAAATCAGTTTTCTATAATATGGTTCAATTTGTTCACAAGTGCCATAGAAGGAAAATTAAGGCAATCCAGGTGGGAGAAACTCCCTTAGAGGAAGCAAGGACTGCCCCAAGGCTTCTGGTTTCTGGCACCAGCTCCACCATTTACTGGCTGGGAGATCCTAAGCCATCGACCTCTTCATAGGACTAGGGCATTTTACACAAAGTCTGCATATTACTGGCACATAGTAGGTGCTCAGTGACAGGTAGCTCTTTCTGCAAGTTTTGAACATGGGGTTAAACTTGGAGTCGATTGTAGAATCTCAGGATGAACAAAGACCTTTAGCTGTCTTTTTAACGTTCAGTTTGATAGGATTGACCTCCCTACTATGTGCAGTAGTTGGAGGGTGCTAGGAAAATGATTAAAATGTGATGTAAGGAAGACAGATGGCTGTCCTGGGGAGGGGGCAGAGCAGTGGGTATGAAGTAACCATAACACAAGGGAGCCTGTTGTAAGCACTAGAATAAATTATAAATGAATTTCAATGGGGGCATATGAGAGAATATAATTAACTTCAATTGGGTGGATTTAAGAGGCAGACTATAGAAAAAACATGAGAGAGATGAAAGGCAGTTCTCCTGGCCGTGGGAGCAGCTTGAGCGAAGAGGGAGAGGGATGAGTGCACTGTGTTTGGAAGATGAAACTGGTGGCTCACCGGAAGTATGAATGGATGAGTAGGCCAGGACCACTTCATGGAGGGTCCTGAATGCCATTTTAGGGAATATTAACTTTCCTGTAAAGCAGTAACAACAATAATTCCATTTATCAGGAACCTGCTATGTGACTGACACTGTGCCCGACTATTTATAAACATTTCTTCTAAACCTGGCCGAAAATCTGTGCATAAGTGTTGCGATATCCATCTTATGGACAAGGAATCTGAGGCTTTGAGGCTCTGGAACAAAGGGAGGGCTCTGGGATCTGTACCTTCAGAAAGCAACTAGACAATAGCGAATGAGAAGAACGGATGAGAGAAGTGGGGACATTTAGGGGCTCCCTTGATTTCTTACATGCTGTAACTTTTTGTCCCCCCTAAATTGGTTAACAGGAGATCAAGTGGCCAGTATTTCTAAAAATGGACTGATCCTCTCAAAAAATTTTGTGGGTTGGGCAGGCTTTGAAGCCTGTGGTCATTTATGGAATTAGAACCTTTTCCTTCCCGTGGTCCTTCCCAGCGTTCCCCATGAAAAGCATCCCCCCCAGGGACCACAGTGAAGAATTCCACAGCAGTGTCTCCTGACCAGGCAGAGCAGAAAACAAACCCAGAGTAATGTAGTGAACCAAAATTAGCCCCTTTACAAGCACATTAAAGCATAAAGATTAGAGTCCATTGCCCAAAATATAACAGGAAGGCGAAAGGCTTTTTTCTCTTCCGTTTTCTCCCTCCTCCCTCACTCTTCCCTTCCCTTCTTTCCACCATGCTTCTCCCAATAGGTAATAATCCAGGATCTTGGATGAGTATGAGGCCCCTTCATTTTCAAGTAAACTTAATTAACGTTCCCAAGAAAACCACTGTGTGCAACTTCAGCGACATTGCGGAGTTCCGGGCAGGGGCAGGTTTGCAGCCTGTTTATTAGTCAGTCCTGAAGTCAGCCAGCTTCTTTATTAAGTTTTTATGTTAAGATACTACTATCTTTAGGAGCACAGAGACAGTGATGCTGACCCGAATTGCATTGCTGCTTCTTAGGAAGCAGACAATTGAGCAAGTACTATGATAATTGAGCTTAAAAAAAAAAAAAAAAACAGATTGTCTTAGGGAAACAGATTATCTTTAATAGCGATACTTTACATTTTTGCATAGCACTTCTAAAATTGACAAAGCATTTTCACATATGCTTCTTCATTTAATCATTACCCCACCCACTGATATAGATATTACTATACCCGTTTTACAGAAAAGGAAACTGGGACTTGGAGACACCCACCTAGATCTTTCAACTCCATCTAAATGACCTATTTATTACTCTTAACATCACAGTATCTCTTTTGTGTGTTTTTTAAAAGCCTATCAGCTGATATTGTAGGAATTTTCCCAGCTTGCTTTATGGAGGAATCCCACCCAGGGACAATTCTTAAAAGTTGGTTGGTGGACAGTACATAGCACAGTATCAGAGCCAGAAAGAGCTGTAGGTTTTTACCTAACAAAACAGACAAATAAAACTGAAGACCACAGAGTCGGGGGAGGATCCACAAATTCCTTTCATGGCAAAATTATGACAATCCTATCCCCATTCCAATCTCACAAGCCTCCTTAAGCATGACTTTAACAATCAAAGCCAAGAAGAAAACTAAAGTTAGGACCTGGATATTAGCAGTTCCCATCCTGTCTTATCTAATAAAATGAAAAATCTCACTGTGAAATCGTGAATCATTAGGTGGGCGGGAACTTGTCGATAATCAGGTATAATCCTTTACTTTTCTGTGTGAGAAAGTTGAGACCTACAAGGCAAGCAGAGCCCCCCAAAGCCTGAACTCAGCTCTCCTGGTCCCCAGCTACCAAGCCTACCTTGTGCTTGGTAGCCCTGTTCTCAGCTGTGCTCAAAGGGTCAAGGGCCACCCAGTTGGTCAGAGATAGAACTTAAAGATTTCCAGACAGAGGTAGCTGTCTCAGCTTTGGCTTTGCCTTGGCAGTGGAGACCAGGCATCAGCTGCTGGCTTGGATGATATGTTCCCAGAGCAACAGGGTGAGTATTGGCTGCCAACATTGAAATCTCAGGGAATGTAAAGTGTTGAGCCAGTTAAACATCCCAAACTGCCCTGTCTCTCAAAAACAAGGGTGACTCATCAGAGTACTTCTGTGACTGGGAAGGGTATTAGGGAAGCCACAGGGCCTAAAACCCCACACTCAGAAGCCCCCAGATTCCCTGCCTCTGGCCTTTTGCACACAACTCTTTTCTCTAACCTAGAATCAACACATGCCAAACCCAGCCCTCCTCCCCGAAGCCCACCTGGACTCTTCAAGACCAGAGCAGGTTTCCCTTCTCACACCCTGAGTCTGCTCTATATAGTTTGACACTTGATTCTAAACTTCTTTTACTGCTTCTTAGCCATTTTGAGTGTTTTATTATTAACCCAGATTGCAAATGATCTAAGGAGAGAAGCTGAGTTTCCTCCTCTATACCCTACAGCATGGGTCAGAGTGTCACCCAAGAGCAGAAACAAGTGTAGGCTCACAGATTGTTCTGCCTTCAAGAGCCTTTCTTCTTTACCTTATATTTTCACATACAGCAGATGCTCAATAAATTCTCACTTGTTTCACAATGGCTTCTGACTTTTTAAGAAAAGGGCTCACCAGCCAAGCCTCTGTGCAGGTTGGAAAAAAAGATGTCCCTCCCCTGAGCAGACCAGGCCTTGCCCAGTTGCATGGTTGGGCCAGTGGAGTGTGGGCTAGAATCCAGTCTCCCAGCTGGGTGCCCTGTGCAGTGAGCTCCTGCACCACCTGAGCCATAGCTGTTTGCAAGGGCAGCAACAAGATCTTTCTCCCCACAACCCTCCTCAGCTCTCCATTCTGATGCAGAAGGCCTACCCTGAGAAAGCTTCATTGAACACTTCCAAGCATGTTTCCCAGCATCTTTCCTGTTACAAAAAACAAAACAAAACAACAACAAGAAGACACATACACACGCACCTGCAATAACTCCTTGCTGTGTGTACACTCCCAGCAGAACATTTGGAGGCCCTCTACAATACTGTCCCAACCTTCCTCTCTTCTACCAGGAAGACCCAGAACCTACCATGAGTTGTTCTACTTCTCTGTTTTCGCTTTACTTCAGTCTAGAGTGCTCCTTTCCTGCCGCTCTTTGGGTCAAATCCCTTTGCCTCTCAAGTCCCATCCCAAACCCTGTCTCCTCCATGCTGCTTCAAAGACCACTACCCATTCTTCTTGGTGCTTCTTACCACCTGCATTCCACGTTGCCTTCTGTGTTGCTTAGATCTCTCTTACAACCCTATTCCTCCAGGTTACTAGCACATAACCCAGTGGTCAGTGTCTTTTAGCCCTCTGTCCACAAAGGATTCTGGGTACTCATCCTGCATCAACCCAGATGCTTAATTAACTATGCACCATCCTGAGTTCCCCCAAAGGACTCATTCACAAACAACCTGGAGAACAATCTTGACTTTACAAGTGATTTATTTTATAGAAACAGGTACTTTCATAATCCATCCTACAGCAAACTATTTACCAATCTTTGTAAGCAATGCCATTCTCCAAGTTCTTACTTGGCAGCCTTGTCCTGAGATTTTTCTCATCGTTCTTCTTTAATGTGCTCCCAGTCAAGTTGAATCTCCATACTGTCTCTGTGTGTCTTTCCCATTTGTCACATTCGACTCATTGTCTTTCCATCCCAACAGGCAGAAAAACTCAATGTTGCCTCAACTCCTAACTGCTCTCATGCATCCTCCAATCTATCATGACACTCAGCCAAATACAGGCTGTCCTTCAGTTCAACTTTCTTTAGAACAAATCAGGAACAGACAAAGCTAGAACATTTTTCTTGTGACATGCATGCAAGTGTGTTTTCCTCCATGGAGGATCAAGTTCAGAAGATAAGGACTGAGTCTTTCACATCCATGCAACCTACACAGTGAAGATACATACAGTAAGCCTGTGGTCAGAGTGCTCCTCTACCAAGAACAGGAACAGAACAGTTCCAAGTCTTTTCTGTCTCTCCATTCTTCTTTCCTCCCAAGTAAGACCTAGGACTGGAGTCAGGGGGAAATGCCTGAAGATGTAGTAGACACTTAATAAATAGTTGTGAAATGAATGAGTCAGTGAATGAAGGGGAAACAAAAGCAAATAAAAGAGCACCTTTACCAGCTGAAGAGAGCTTTGAAAATCAAATCAGGGGGATAGGATGAAGGTGTGAATGCTGAATGGTAGGCTGAAGCATGAGCATCGAGTTCTGGTATTAGCTCCACTTTCATCACCACCCGGAAGCTCAGGGACATCTTTGGGCCTCAGTTCCTCATCCATCCCATCTGCCTGCCTGTGGATTGCTCAGTATGAACACTGACCATCAGGGTCTTCATGGCTATTTGACACTCATGCATGGACCGTATTCCCCAAATGCCCAGCCACCCAGGGGCCCTCTGCGCCTCTGCACTCTGCAGAAAGCTTTTCTTGGCTGCAGTCCTGGCCCGAGGAACTTCATTGCCTGCTAGTGGCAAAGAATTCTCAGCTGTGGAAACTGGTAAACCCCCACATATTTTACAGATGAGAATCTAAACTCCTGGAGACTCTAAATGTGGTGTGAAATGGATAGAAGTCATCCTGCTGGTGTGACATGGCTGAAATAGCATCACCACCACCATCACCTCCCATGTAGATATGCACGTCATGGAAAGAGGAAAAGCAGTAAGTTATAGTGCCTCTACCAGTGGGGCCTCTCCCTATCTCTCCCCCCTCACTCCCTTTTTCCACATTTTTTTAAAAAAGTGGTCTATTTGTTCTGCAAGAAAACAGTCCAAGGTCACCTAAAAGCAAAGGAGGGAAAATTCAAACCACACTCCTGAGACCTGATCCATCAGAGTCTAGCTTTGAAAGGCTGCACATACCTGGGAAGGAGAAAATGTTTTCAGGTTGAACAGCAATCCACTACCACCAGAGTCAGAGTTGTGAGAAATGTCTCCTTGGACAGAGGCAATAATTTGGATACTAACAACATTGAGTTCCTGGGAAACAGAGAGAACTTGTTGATTTTTATTTTTTATCTTTCTCCAATGTGATCAAGATATTAAAGCAACTTGAACCCTAGGTTTCTAGGTTGAGAAAAGGAAACACCCAGTGGATATTTTATTTAACAATTCTCCTGCACCTCCAGGTCAGCTGGCCTCTGATGCCCATCACTGCTACATCCTTTCTGCGCCTCAAAGCCGGTAACTCCTCCTACCAAGCCAAAGCCCTGCGGGTAAGAAGCTCCCCAACCAGCCCACGCTCAAGTTACATCAGAGGGGCGCGGGTTCCCACTGAACGCATCTGCATTTATGTGTGTGCGTGTGCGCGCGCAGGCATGTGTATGTATATGCGCGCGTGTTTGTGTGTGGAGCGTGTGTATGCGCGCGCGCGGGTCCGTGGAGGGGGCGGGCTCTGAGCCCGGGGGCAGGGCTCCGCAGTGAAGAGTGGCAGCTGGACTTGCCAGGCTGCGAGGGACAGGGTGCAGAGCCGCAGTGCCGTAGTAGCGGGCAGGCGACATAGACTGTTTTCAAGCTGCGGATCCCCCGGCAGAGGTGGAAGACCCTGGAGCTGCCTAACCACAGGCGGGTCTCTTTATCTCTGCGCCCTGCGCTCGAGCCGTCATCCCCCTCCCCTGAGAGGGCTGCGCGGGCGGGAAGACGCCTAGACGCCAGCTTCGGTCCCCTTTCTGTCTCTCGGTTCCTCTTTCCTCCCAAGTAAGGGAATAAGCCTCAAGAAAGGAGCGCCCCAGGCAACCGCGCAACCAAGTGTTGCACAGTGAGGTAAGACCGCTGCCGGCGTGAAGGAGGGGGTCTCTAGCTCCAGAGGCACGGGTGTAGCAACTTAGAAAAGGAGGGCAAAGCGGGAGCTGGTCCCGTGGTCAGGGAAGAGGCTGCAGATGAGCCACTGCACTGGCCCTGGCAGTGCCACCTGCCACAAAGCTGCAGGAGGAGATGCTCCACTGGAGGGGTGCAGGGTGGGGCGCCGGCTCCCGCTGTGATTGGGAGGCCCCCAAAGCTAAGGGCGTGCAAACGAAAGGCGGCCTTGCTACAGGGAGTTTGGTGAAGCAACTGGTCGAATTTTTTCCCTTCTGGACTTACCTTGGCTCCTTGGTATCCAGTTTGCGCTCCAGGGAGCACAGAGCTGCGAAGAGCAAGAGACGCTTTTCCTACTGTCTAGCCGCCAGTGCCTTCTACAGTCCCGCGGCCAGACTTTGAGGCACTCTACAAAGGCTCTGGGTTGGTGGGCTTAACAGGGAAGCTGAAGAGAACACGGACAATTCGGCAGATAAAAAAGGGGAGGATCAGGGGAAGAAAAATCTAACGCTAACCTGTGTAGTCTCAGAGCAAGATGTGTCCTCGTGTGTTTGTGTCTTGAGGGGCGCGCATCCAGCATCACCTGTGGGGCTTTCACAAACTCCACCAGTCCTCCTCGCCCTGCATATTCTGAGATCTTTCCCTCTGAACGAGTGGAATAAAATTTGGGGAGTGGGCTGTGGAGCTCTACAAAGCCCTACAGGTGATTCTGATATGTCGCCTCTATCCCCGCCATCACTGCAGTAGAAAGCATGGGACACGGCTGAGGAGACATCTCCCAGACGTGAGCGATCCAGCTGTGGAACTCTGGGTGGCAGTGACGACCCTTCCCCCAACCGCCCCAGGCGGCAGGAGGGTCTGCTGCAGCGCAAGGTGATTTGTGGCTGCGCTGCAGTGGCTGGAGTACAGTGAACCGTGGTCTCCCAGGTCGATTGCACGGTTAGCTCCCCAGGCCTCATTAGCATATGATGACTTCTTTGAGGGGAGGAAGGCCTAGGATGGCTGTTTGTCATGCTTTCATTTCAGGGGTCTTGGATGTGGAGGTGCACAGAGGTCACCTCCAGACATGTTGAGGAACAGTGGTCAAGGCACAGCATCTGTATCGGCCCCTCTGGTCCAGATGAGGGCATTGACTTGGTTATTTCTATGCCTGAGATTCTGTTATAAAATACAGCTGGCAGAGCCACTTGCTAGAGCACAGGGCACCTTGGCTGTCAATGAAGGACATTAGATCATAGGGCTCAAATGTCAAGGTCTGGTCACAAACCAAGTGCACACACATGCACACACACACCCTTATATGCTTTATTGCATATATTACAGGGATATGTCCTAATGTGGGAAGGTATTTCCACGTTTGTCAAGTTAGAAAGGGCTATATTTGCCAGAAATTCCACTTTGAATATAAATTGTACTCATTAAATAAAGTGGCTGCAACTAAGCTAACTTTTTGTTTTACTCCTGATCTAAGTGGGGTTTTGTTGTTGTTTTTTTTATTTTGTTTTGCCAGTTGCCTTTAGTGTTTAAGTCCAGCATTATAGGCACTATGACAGGTATTTTTCTGAGAGGAGTTTTGGTGGAAAGCCAGTAGATAAGTCCTTCCCACCTTACATTTTTATGTAATTTTTGGTTTATATCAACCAAGACTTGGTGGGGGAGGGGGGTGATAAGGTGATGAACATCAGAGTAACTTGGAATGTAGACTCTCAGAGATAAGAGAGGCTACTGAGATATTTATTCCAGCTTCCCCTCTCCCCACACAACACTATGAGCAAGTGTCAAGGATCCCTTCAGTGCTGACACTCTCAGAGGCCCAGGCTGTGCATGTGTGAGACTCTGCCAGGGCTGGCCCCCAGGTTCTTTGGGGGAAGAGAAAGAGGAAGAAGGAAGAGAAGTACTTTCATTGTGGTAAAATTCTTTTTAAAAAATATCTGACTGTATTACAACCCTATGTTATACTTTTTTAGTATTAACTTAATTCATGTTCATTGCAGAAAATCTAGGAAGCTGAAAACTGCAAAGAAACAAACAAATCACTCATGATTTCACCACCCAGGTCTCACACTGTTCATGTATTGGCATATTCTTTTCCACCTATTTTTATGACTTGAAATTGTATAGTCTGTAGAGGGCCAACATTTATAGGTAACCTAGTAAATGTACTTTGCATGGTGTTAAGTATTTTATACTCATTATGTCATTTAATCCTCTGAAGTCCCTCTGAGATAGATAGTATTATTATCAACCCCATTTTTCTAGGATTGCATAGAGTTCAGGTGACTTACTCAAGTCAGGCAGCTAGTAAGCGGTGAAGCCAGAATTCAAATCCATGCTGCCTGACCCCACAATATGGATATTTCAACTCTGTAGCTATTGCTTCTCTACTTTTCTTCTTAATTGATGTTGCAGCCAAAGTCTTTCATGAACATCATTTTCCTGGCTGCATATTATCACATTATTAGTCATGTAAGTTTTTTCCTATCATTAACAACTACAAATAACTCTGGGCAAAGTCTCCACTACACACATTTCCAATTACTTCCTTTGGGTAGATTCCCAGAAGTAGAATCACTGGACCAAAGGGCACAACTCTTTGAAAGCTCCAATATATATCAGAAGTCATTTTTTAAAAGGGCTACACCAACTTATACTTCCATTCACCAGAGGCAACTCTGTCATAGTCAAAGCAGGTGACCCTTAAGGACTCAAACTGTGGGGCCTTACACGACCAAGTCATACCACAGGAACATTCCCTGACCCCATGGGAGAAGGAACCACACATGTCACCATACTTTATATACTCAAGTGTGATTATAGAAACCATATCATATAAAGATAGTAGAATTCTTTGGCTAGATATCAAATGTTAATTTTAAGCAAATCAAACTATTGTGAAAAATATGTAAATGTGCATAACATCCACTTCTTCATGCAGGTAACTATAATAACACTCACTCAATGAATGTGTAGAATTCCACAACCAAATCATAATAGGAGTTGATATTACCTTATGAGTAACAGAGTTTGGCCAGACCACACACACACATACACACACACACACACACACACCCCACTCAAGATCAGTAACTGCTAATAAAACAATTTTTAAAATCAACTTAAACACATCCTCACAAAAATGTCCCAGGTGGAAGAAACATGACTGGCAGACAAGGAACCAAACTGGGTAATACGAACATACACACACGCACACACACACACACACACACACAATTCTGGAAGAAAGAAAATTCTTCCATAGCTATGAGTTTTCTTTAGATCTGTGTTTGCCTTGCAGTCACCTTTGCCACTAGCAGTGGGCTTAGCCCTGGAGTATAGTTTGCTATTGCACATGGAGTAAATACAGTTAAGCCCCACTCTGAGATTTACTTTTGCAAGACTCAGCTAAGGACTTAAAATGTCCTTCTGAGAAGCCCTCCTCTGCTACTCATTGGAGTCAGGCCTCTCAGCTGCACCCACCGCACCTGTACATACACTCTCACTGTGGTGAAATCAGTTATTTGCATATCCCCCACTAAACTGTGAGTTCCCTGAGAACAGAGACCATGCCTAATTCTTTCCTATATCACCAGCACCTGAGATAGTTTCAATGCATAATTGACAAATTAAACGTGATGAATGAACAAATAAAAATTTCCAGAGACTATACTGGGTTCTTTATGTGCATTTCTCTTTCAATGCATCTTTATTCTGTTAGACCTGATCAGTCTTAGAAAGATACCTGTCTATTTTCATATGACATTGTTTCCACGTTCATTTAAATCTTCAAAATGAAATAAAATTAAAAATCCAGTCCTTCAGTCATGCTAGTCACATTTCTAGTGCTTAATAAACACCACATACGTCTTTTGGTTACTGATTGGAGAACACACATACAGAACATTTCATCATGCAAAAAATACAACTGAACTATGCTGGTTAGAGTGTAAACTTCATGCAGCATGGGGTGTGGCTATGTCCATTTGTTTTCTACACCATATCATCTGCACTGGCATCATGCCTAGCCCAGAGGAGATGAGGGGAAGGAAGAAGAAAGAGGGATGGTGGTAATAAATATCATAATAATACTAGTTGTAGCATTTATTGGGCATCTACTCCATGTCTCATATTGTGCTGTATTTGAACATGAATTGTCTCCTCTTAATATTTGCACTACTGCAAGCCTGAATTAACCCCATCTCACGGACAAGGAAACTGAGTCTCAGAAGATTTAAGTAACTTGCCTATGTTTGGCAAGTCCATAGGAGAGGCTGAGTTTTAAACTTAAGTCCATATGATTTCAAAGTCTATTCTCTTAGGTCTTTTGCTTTATCCCTTAATAATGATGTGAGTGGTGATGTTAATGTGAATTATCACCATCTTGGCTTCCCAGGAAGTCAGAGAAGGTATATTTTTGAAGGTATTTCAAGGGCACTGATGGCTATCATTTGTGAATTGCATTTCAAGAGTGCAAAATTGTGCTCAGGATCTCAAGAGGCCTTGTCCTTGGCTGGCTTAGGTAGGGATAAAGAAACTTACCCATAATGTGGCCCAACCAGAGGACCAAAACCTTAGAGAGAAAGCCAGCTGCCACCATTTTCTGCACTTCTCGGAGAGTCCTGTCACCAACTCCCCAGAGGAATATTGGCTTGGCCAGGATCTTAAAGCCCATTAACAAAGTAATCTGGCTCCTGTTCCCTGGCCAGAGTCCTTTCCACTGCCCCACTCCGCCTGGTAGGCTACTTGCTACAGTGTCCCCACTGTCATTATCACTCGTCTCAGTTTTCTCTAATTTTTTTTTTTGTATCAAGTATTGAACCCAGGGATGCTTAAACACTCAGCCATATCCCCAGCCCTTTCTTGTATTTCATTTTGAGACAGGGTATCATTAAGTTGCTTAGGGCCTCACCAAGTTTCTGAGGTTGACCTTGAACCTGTGATCCTCCTGCCTCAGGCTCCTAAGCTTCTGGGATTACAAGCATGCACTACCATGCCTCGCTAATTTGCTAATTTCTTTTTCTTGAAGAATAAAACACAAATTTTTCAAGGGAGGACTAATCAGCACTGAGAAGAGTGAGATTATCACTCCCTCATTCCACATTTCCTGTTTTTGTTAAAATCCTCTAAAGTTTAAAAAAGAGCTCTTATTCTTTAAGCTCTAAGTGCATGTAAGAAGGTTGGATGAAAATTCTACAGATGACTGAGATAGTAATTTTATTACTTGTTGCCCACCCAGGACATACACCTACCATCAGAGTAGGCAGGACAAATAAGTGAGATGTGAATATTAAATTACTTCAAATTTCCTTTCCCATAAACTTTCACTATAATTTGGCTAAAGAATATTACTTTGTAGAAGATAAACTTTGTGGTGAATATGTCAATTGTTGTAAGTAATGCTAGTGTGCTTGCAAATGTTATTTTTAATGTTTTGGACTACCCAGCTTCATTATTGCACAAGTAAATTGCTTAATCTGTGAATAAAGGATTTCTAAAGCAAACCAAAAAATCCTCTAAGGCCCAATTAGGAATCTATACTATTGACACCTGTTGCTCTTAGTATCAACTGAAATAATTCAACTCTCCTTAAAAGTCATCCTTGAATTGTCTCACCCATCCCTTGACCCCCACCCCACACTGGTACCAATGATATTTGGGGTATGGAGCCACTTCATTCCTTGTTTTGTCTTATTCAGTTCAGTCTGTCTTGCCAGCTTGCCCAGATACTTCTATGATTGCTATCCAGTGTTCAGCGGTCCCTTCCAGCCATGCCCCCAATCTCATGAGCATGCCTTCTTTGCCTAAGTCATCAATAAAAATGACAAACATTACAGGGTTCTGAGGCATTTCACTATAGGCTCCATAAAGATAGGTACTAATCCAATCTACTTATTTAGAACATGTATTCAACTTGTTTTATTACCACTAGTCCATATTTCTCTATCTTTTTCAAAAGATTATCGGAGGAATCTTATCAAAGTTCTTGGTAAAGACCAGATTCTCTATTACTGGTATTTCCTTGATCTGCTGCTGTTGGAGCAGGCAGAAGTCAGCAAGGTCACTTTGATCCTCAGATGCTAAATGCTTGAAATGTTTTGGCCTGAATGTTTTCATTCCCTGATGCTTTTCTCCACCCTTCTGCCTTGGGATAGCAGCCTACAGCACTTCACTAGTTGCCTCAGTCTCCCAACGTTTGGTTAAAGTAAATGAAGTAGAGAAAGCTATCTCCATCTCCCAGAAGGTCAGAGTTCTCTTTCCACTTAAGAGTCACACAAAGTGAGTATTCTCATCCTCCTTATTTCCCATCCTAAAGTCCCATCAGCAGGGATGTTCATGACCCCCAGAACCTGACCCCAGGAAACCCAGTGGTGGAAGTCCAGTGCCTTCCCTTTTCTTGTTCCAGCAGGTCCAACTGATCACCAAGTGACTTTTCTCAGCTATTAGGAAACCAGTAGCCATATGTTCCTACAGCCAGAGAAAGTCCTTTCTTGCCAAAAGCCCATACTGTCTCAGATCTCTAAGTCATGCAAATCACAACAAATCATCTCCTGAGAAGACTTGCTCAACCACGAAACCAATATTAAATCAGCAAATATGTGTTGAGCATCCATCTCTGTGCTAGGTGTAGAACTAATTTCTGGGCATGACCAAAGAGTTTCTAGCAATTGGATGGAACACAACCAGAAACAGATATGATGTAGTGTTGTCTTTAGATAACAGTCAAGGGTGAGTCTTCTCTACAATCTGGGAAGTAATCAGACCAAGAAGGTCAGGCAATACTCTCTGGAGTAAATGAGCTTGGTCTGAAACTTAAAGGTAGAGGGAACAATATAAGCAAAGGCTCAGAGGCAGTTCTTATTGTCTGTGGTTCACTGTAGCTAGAGCAGAAACTACGAGTCAGGAGTGATTGGAGATGAGTCTGGAAATGTGGGCAGGAGTCGGGCCCTCGTCTTGCCCACATTCAAGAGGGTAGGGTTTTTTCTCCTTTAAATTATTTCAAAGGGCACTGAAAAATTTTAAGTGGGGATTGGCATGGTCAGATTTTAATGTAAGAACAATCCCTTAGGCTGTAGAGTGGGGAGAAGAATAGACAGGAAGGAAGCAGGACTGCCCATGGGAATCTCTGGGTGTGGAGGTAGGGACAGAATCAGGAAAGAACTTGTAACTGAGTGAATGTGAGTGGAATGAGGGGAAAAGAAACTGAGGGTAACTTCCAAGCTCCTACCCTGTGCACCTGGGAGAATGGTGATTTCATCAACCAGGAGAAATGGGGAACAGGAGCAGAGTGGCATTAGATAATGAGTTCAGCTCAGGGCAGGTTAAATTTGGGGTGTCAGAGAGAGAGACAGGAGGTCCAGATGGAGATACATTTGGAGAGACGAACAGTTTCGCAGAATTAAAATCATGCAATGGAAGCGTGCACATTAGAACAATGTAGAAAACTCAAGGTGAATGTACATCCTCACAGTACTGATGAAAAACACATGAAGCAATGGAATCATGAGTGAGAAACACGGAGGTTGCAGTTCAGCACACTAAATATACAAATGCAGAATTTTTCTAGAAAGGGAAACAGGAAATGGAAGATAAGTTGCAATAAAAATATAAAAACATTTCCCTGAGTTTTGTTCCAAATTGTTCATAGTGTACCAGGGGAAATGAAAAGTATATTCTGAGGAAAGTTATTAATTAAGAATAAAAATCCACTGGTATGAAATCAGAACAACAATATTTTATTTTCAAAGAAAAAATAAAAGTGTCAGACATTCTGCAATACTTAAATTTCTGTAGGAAGTTGAGATTTGTGGCTACAGAATTTTGAGGTCATAAGATTATGAGCCAGAATTATATACTGAAGAAAATTCTTCAGGAATATGTGAAAAAAAATACCCAGAAAATAGACCATTGAAATTGTGTACTGAAAAAAGTTGTTTACTCAAAATATTAATGAGTTGGTAATGGGAAAGATGCAATATTAAAGATAAGAGGTAAACAATCAAAGCCACTTAAATGTGGACTTAAAACTCACGTTAAATACTGTCATTTGTGACAACGTGGATAGAACTGGAGATCACTGTGTGAAGTGAAATTAGCCAGGTACGAAAGACAGGTACCACATCATCTCACTTACATGTAGAATCTAAAGAAGTTGATCTCATGGAAATTGAGAGTAGAATGGGGATTACCAGAGGCAGGGACAATGACAGTGGGGGGACAGGAAGTATGGGAAAAGGTTAATTAATGTGTGTACTAAATTACAGTTGGATAGGAGCAAGAAGCTGTGGTGTGCTATTGTACAGTAAAGACTACAAATAACAATGGGGTGCCGTATATTTGAAAAAGCTAGAAGAAAGATTTTGAAGGTTTTCACCGTAAAGAAATGATAACCATTTGAGAAGATGAATATGGTTAACCTGATTTAGACATTACATAATACATATATCAAAACATTACATGGGGGGCTGCGGCTGTAGCTCAGTGGTAGAGCGTTAGCCTAGCATGCGTGAGGCACTGGGTTCGATCCTCAGCACCACATACAAAGAATAAATGAATAAAATAAAGATCCATCAACAACTAAAAAAAAAATGCTTAAAAAAATAAAAGATGTGTCCATCTACAACTAAAAAAATTTTTTAAAAAAACATTACATGGTACCCCATTAATATAATTTTTATGTTTTTAATGTATCCATTAAAAATAAATATTTGAAAATTCATGTTCCTAAAAAATGTAATACAAGTGCTAAATTTCTAATTTCATACTATGGGAAACATTGAATAATTTTTCATTGTTGACCTAGAGAAATTTAGATTTAAAGGGTGTAGACAAATATAAAAGGAAAATGCCATGTTGCACTTCAAAAATCAGAAGGAAAATATTGAACATTATAGCCAATATTTAAAACTAAAGAAGGAAATAGCAAGGAAATATAAAAATAGAAAGTATAAAATAAGATGATAGAAGTGAGGTCAAACATATTCATTATAACATTAAGTGTGAGTGGTTTAATCATTTCTATTAAAAGATGAAGAGCCATGGATTGGGCAAAAACCAATTCTAAATATATGTTGTTTTAAACAAAATGGGACAGAAGATGGAGAGGGTATGGAAATACCAGGAAAATGCAAACAAAAGAAAGGAGAACCATATTAATATTAAATAAAGTACAATTTAATACAGAAAACATTAAATATGGCTGAAAGATATAATTAGTCTATTCAAAATTATAATATTCATGACTATTTTATTCTGATTAACAAAATAAAATTGGCAAAGCCCAACTGCAGAGGAACTTTGACATATTTCTATCAATCTTCAGCAGATTGAATGACAAAAATAAGTGAGCATATATAAATGAGTATGTTAAGGAAATAAGCAACTCAATGAAATGGACATATATGAGACTTTACATTAAAACGAAAGCACATATAGCTGTTAAAATGCGTTTAAAATATTGAGATCTTTTGATCCCATCAAGGAGAAAATCATGATACATTCTAAAGAGTAGAAATTGTTCTGGCATTAAGAGGAAAATAAAATGGGAAGTATAATTACTCTAAGATCAAACAATCTTGAAACTCGGTGCAGGTCTGAGAGATGCACACATTCACTTGCCACTGTAGATTTCAGCATTCAGAGAGAATAAGGTCAAAGACTTGTTATTTGACAAACGCCAAGTCTATAGAATACTTCCTTCTTTATGAATGAGCAAAGAGTAAAGCATAGGAACTGAGGAAAATGCAAAACAAGGGAGCAAAGAATAGCATACAATATGAAAATGAGCCACTCCAACTGGGCCTGAAAGAACATTTCAAGAGACCAGAGTCCTCAGAAGAGGGCAGGAAGGCATGGCTTTTACAAGGCAGAAGAGAACAAGAATAGGGCTGAGATTAAAATGAAGTATTGTATTCAAAATATGAATGAAATATGGAGGAATCACAAGGAAATGAAAAAACTTAATTGCAGAATTAAAATGTGGTAGTGGGAATTGGTAAGCAGAGTATTCTATCGAAAACCAAGTATGAGAAGGCTGGAAGAGTGGAAAGAATTGGCAATTAGTACTGAAGCTGATTAAAAACAAGATGTCTAAATAATAATTGTGAATCTAGTTTTTAAATCGTGCACAAAAGTAAAATCCATTCAAAGAGCAAGTATGCAAAGTTATAAAAGATTCCGAAACAACCAACTGGGTTTAATACCCCAGGTAACATTTTTTCAAGCCTGAGAAGACTGGTATTTGTCTGGGTCAATAGGGAAGGATGGGAAAAGGAAAAAAAGTTCTCAAATCCTGGGCTCAGTTCTGAGAGTCATTTCATGCTCGACACTTAAATTTAGAAAATGATAGTTTTCGAATTTCTTTTTTCCACTAATCCACCTTCCAAACCAAGAGGTCTAAGGAAACAAACTACATAGCTAAGAAAATAAAGGCGACAGCTAGAAAACACTAAAAATAGTAAAATAGGAACAGGGAAATGATGAGACCAAACACCTTAGTTCTAACAATGCATATAAATGAACTAAGTCACCCTCTTTAAATAAAGGGCTTCACATTGGATCAAAAACTGTATGCTGTTTGCATAGACAACCTTAAAACAAAATTATGTACAGAAATTAAAAGCAAGATGCCAAGAAAAGGTATAGCAGGAAGATGCACACAAAAACTAAAGCAGAATCATGAAATTAATATTAGAATGCAATTCAAGACAAATATCATTAAATCATACAGTAAGCGTTGACTTACGTAAATGAAGAGGCTCAGTCACAGAGACCATGTAACTATCATGGAAATGTATGCATCGATTAATACTGCAGCCCAAACTGAGAGAAACACAAAAGTGGTGGAGGATTTCAAAATGCTACTCTCAGGCTTTCTCACGTCAAGTAAGCAAACAAGACATAGCAGAAATACAGGAACTTTGTCATGTAATTAATAGTACTGAAAAATATATGTTGTATGGTACCCAAAATACAGAGAGTGAAACTTTTTTAGAGTTCATGGAACATTTGCAAAAATTAATTATGTATTAGGTTACAAATAAAGCCTCAGTGACTTCTTCAAAGCAAAAATAGTAAAGCCATAGTTTCTAACCATTAGAAATGAGTTTTAAAGGTGCTGGGGCTGTAGCTTGGTGGCAGAGTGCTTGCCTTGCACGTGTGAGGCACTGAGTTCAATCCTCAGCACCACATAAAAATAAATTAATAAACAAAGATAAGAAAAAATTTTAAAAAAAGAAAAAAGAAATGAGTTTTAAAAATAAACAACAAACCAGGAGTAGTGACACAGACCTATAATCCCAGCCACTGCAGAGGCTAAGGCAGGAGGGTTGTAAGTTCAAGGCCAGCCTCAGCAACATAATGAGACTCTCTCAAAATAAAAATGAAAAGGGTTGGGGATATAGTTCAGTGGTATAGCACCTGGCACTGGGTTCAATTCCCAGTACCAAAAAAGAAAACATAAACACTCCTAAAACAAAATCATGTGCAAAAATTAAAAACAAAATATTGAGAAAAGGGAACTGGAAATAATTTGTGGTCCATATATATAATAAAATAATATGTAGCCATGGAAAATAGTATTGTGTATAGAAAAATGTTTAGTAACACCAAATATTGGTCACCATTAAGTGAAAAAAGTAAAAAAGAGACAAATGAAGTGGAAAATCAAAAAAATATATATGACTACAGGAAAATTCTAGAATTTATAGCAAAATGTTGATTGTAGTTATAGTTGGATAATGAGATTATAGGTTATTTTTATTTTAAGGTAATTTTAAAATATGATTTGTGGGCTGGGGATGTAGCTCAGTTGGTAGAGTGCTTGCCTTGCATGCACAAGGCCCTGGGTTCAATTCCCAGCACCCCCTCCCCAAATATATATATATATATAGATAGATAGATAGATAGATAGATAGATAGATAGATAGATATAGATATAGATATATATAAAATTTGGATTCTCAGCTAAGATTAATATTGTGTCCACACTGCTCATGGAATCTATCTTCTTCCATACTTTGACAGTGAAATTAATATTAGATTTGCTCATTTCTAGTCCTTTAGCTTTTTGCTGTTATTCTTCTCCAAAATTTTTCAAGGACCAATGAAAGTGGTTCAGTAATCTCCACTGGAAGTTCTCTGGGACATCTTTATTCCCAAGCAGTAGACTAAGCCATTCTTTGCTCTTCTTGCTCTAAAATTAGCCAGCCCACTTCCCAAACTTCCTCCAGCTTTTTTTAGCCTGTAATAGCGTTTGTCATTTAGTATTTCCAGATCATTTTAAGCTATTTTTAATGGCAAAAAAATCGATATTTTATTTCTTTATTTCATGTTTATAAAGTAAGTACTAAAGCCTATGAAGTTGAAAAGCACCAACAACTTCATTTTAAGCAATTTTTTAATGACATGATTTTTATGTATGTTTGTGCCATATTCTTTCATATGCCTTTGTTTTCTTTTTTTTCTAAATGCTTTTTTCAAATATGAATCTATGAGTTAGTCCTACAGGATTGTTTTTAAGAACCATTCCTTTTTTTCCTTATTGGAATTTTTTTTAATGTCTCCCCATCTTGGAGAATTTCAGTTTGATTCCATTTCAGAATGTTTTACGATCAAAGCCATCTTTATTTAAATTTAAAAAAAAAAATCTTCATGGAAATATGTCTGCCTAAGATTTCTGGTTGTTTATTACAACCAGGCTCCTTCTTTCTCCTGAGAGATCTCTTATGCTGCTTCACCAAGCAGCATCTATCTGTTGGTTAATGAGGACCAGAGGAGTTCATCCAGTTCAGTTTCTGTACTCTGTATCAACAAGAGAAATAAGATGTGTCTGATGTGCTACTTTTAGCAGAATGAGGTTTTCTGCAAATGTTTAGCCGGCGCCAGTCCACTTTCACTGCTCTAACTTCCTTTGTGCCAGAATAGTAGTAGTGAAGAATGCACCAGCTGTTTCCTCCTTGTGGCCAAGTGGCCTATAGGAAATGCTCACAGTTCTATCACATGTGTTCCTTACCTCTTTCTGCCCTACTCATGTGATGTTCTAGCTGCTCCATCTTTAGGGTCATGAATTCCCATCAAAAACCAGTGTTTGGTCTAAAGCCATGTTACCATGGAGACACATCAGTCCACAAATAGTTTATAATATTCTTTGTAATTATGTTGACATTGTGTGTGCATGAGTGTGTCACCAGGCACATCCCCTCTCGTGTTGTTTTGCTCGCATTCCTACACAGCGAATACATTTGGTATTATTCTAGTTCTTTGATCCTCTTCCTTGTCAGCCTATAGGCAAAACCATGTCCCACATGCCCAAAAGATGCTTGTCCTTCATGACTAGACATGAACTCATGCTTCCAGCAAATGGGAAACCATGGCCCAGAAATCAATGGCCAGTTATCAATATATTTTTTTCTTTTTATCCCGGAACCCCAACTGTCTGCAGAAGGAATGGATGACAAACCCATCTTTATTCCCAAGTCCTTCACCATTTTGTCCAAAACTAATGGGAGATCAAGTGAGACAAGATAATAATGGACTTGAATACCTGGAAGAGAAACTTGACACAAACTAATAGTTTAGTTTTTGAGCTAATTCCAACTAGTGGTTTCTGTAAAGTGCTCATATGGCAGAGCAGACTGAAATGCAGGAAGATAGTTATGAGGACTAGAAACAGATGCTGGGGCCAGTTAGAAAGCTGTCACTCAGAACAGCTTGGGCAAAAGTGCTGTCCCAAGGAATAAAATGCAGAAAAAGAAACAAAGCTGAGAAATAATCTAAAACAAAACTAAAAGAGTTGGTTTTTGTCATGGTGTTGGTATTTTTGGAAAGGAGGGGACCACAGGTAAATGGAGCCAATGTATGAAACCCAGTGAACATGGAAAATGAAATTCTCATTGAAAAAGATACTGAGTTTTGGAGACCAAAGTGAGAGGAAAATAAGTTTAAGAGGACAGCTATTGGGGCTGGGGTTGTGGCTCAGTGGTAGAACACTCACTAGCATGTGTGAGGCACTGGGTTTGATCCTCAGAACCACATAAAAAATAAAGAAGTAAATAAAGGTATTGTGTTCATATACAACTAAAAAAGTTTTTTAAAAAAGAGAAAAGCTATTTGTGTTTTAAAGTCACACCTAGTAAAAGGATAGAGGAATGAATAAATGCATGGAATTCCATCAGTAACAGGATGTCTTTCTGACCCAACTGAAGCCAGCATGTGATTTCTCACTATAATCAAAACAATGTCAATCAAATAAAATGTATTTTCTTTTTTCTTTAGTGGGGGTTGATTTCTGTTGCCTATTTTTGCCTAGTCCAAAGTGATTCACCCAGGGAGTCCATTCCCTCCAATTGGATTGAAATTGATTAAATGCATTCAGCCAAATGACTAAAGGCTCATGTCTCAAACCCTACAAAGTCCTAATCTAGCCCACACATCCAGCCACTCCTACCCTCTATAAGTAGATATTGCCACAAAATTCATGGTTCTCTGCTTTGTTCATTAATTACTTCAAAGAGCAAAGATGAAAATTTATATTCTTCCATCTTTTAGAGCTGGTGTGAAAAGTATCTTATTTCTCTCCCATTCTCTTCCTTAAACTGAAGTCTATGGTTTTTCATCTCTAAATCCATAACTTCTCTCATTTAAGCCCTTCTTCCTATGAGGAAGCTCAAGTATCAGGGAAACGTGAAATATTTACCTATGTCTGGTAAAGAAGGGAAGACAGCTAACATCCACTCTACCCTCTGTGCCAGGCACTGTATTTATTATCTTTAGTCCTGAAACTTAGGCTCAAGAGATTAAGAATGAGTAACGTGCTCAAGGCCACAAATCTAGTAAATGTCATGGATGAGATGCTGACTCAGGTTTATTGGACCCCGGATTATCCTCTTTTTCTGTTTCCTGACATACAGATTTCTGGGTGTAGGATACTATTGGCACATTTTTCTCCACATCAGAAACCAGTGGTACAAAGGAGCAGTTTAGATGAAGCCTTTTATATCTCAGGTCCCAGTGTAAAGGCCTCCAAACACACTTGAATAAACTGGACTCCTTAGCATGGAATTTGAGAGAAATGAAATGATGCATTCCTAATTGGTTTACACTGAGGAATCCATTAGCTATATTTTTATTGAAATGAAAACACAAGAAATAATCTCATAGCATGAAGAAACTCTTTTTAAATGAAATCCAATTTAGGAGTCTTAAAGTTTTGATTTTAGCAGTTCCCTTCTCCAGTGCAAGTATGTAAAACAAGACAGTTAGTAAACACAAGTCTTTTCTGCTTTTTCTTCTCATTTGACCATATCAGCATCATAGCACGCTGAGCTCTCCTTTCTCTGAGCCAGACAGGCCTTCACACACATAGCCCAGTGCTGCAGCATTTGTGGAAGCTCTATGGTGTTCCCAGTGGGCTATCAGTTCACTGAGGGCTGAAATCAATCATAATCCATCTGTGTATCCCCATAGCTCCTATAAGAGCAGTGTACACATACTAAGAGCTTGGTAAATGTACAAGCATAATTGTCCTTAAAATATTATTTCTTTAACCAAACTTTATAGGAAAGGATAGGATAAATAGAAGAGAGAATAGGATTTCAAGTTAGAAAAAGTGATACACAAAATAGCCATTCTGGTGTAAGAGTACTGTAGGTGCAAGCAATTTATTTATTTTACTAGGATATACATTCATACTAAGTTCAAAAATATTAAAATTCATATATAACAAATAATACTTATAAAATACAGAAAGACATAATACACACTGTCTGTACTGTAAGCACACACACAACACATGTTCATATGTAGTACTCAGATTTATCCTCCATATAATGACTGTTTGAATTAAGGCTCAGTCTCTAACTTGTGCAGGTAAACTATGAGAAAATTAATTTGGGTTGTGCCAGGAAAAAATAGAAGAAGACCCAGATGGTGGATATAAGGAATTTTCTTTGTTTTTTTAAAAGAATATAAATAATACATTAATAAATTCCCTTTTTAAAAAATAATTAAACCAACTTAATTCACAATAGCTAAACTATGGAACCAACCTAGATGCCCATCAATAGATGAATGGATCAAGAAACTGTGGTATATATACACAATGGAACATTACTTAGCATTAAAAGAGAATAAAATCATGGCATTTGCAGGTAAATGGATGGAGTTGGAGAATATCATGCTAACCTAAGTAAGCCAATCCTAAAAAACCAAAGGCCAAATGTTTTATCTGATAAGTGAATGCTGATCCTTAATGGGACGGGGGAGTGCAAGGGAAGAATGGAGGTACTTTGAATTGGGCAGAGGGGAATGAGGGGAGGAAGGGGACATGGGGATAGGAAAGATGATGGAATGAGATGGACATCATTCCCTAGGTACATACATGATTGCATGAATGGTGTGACTCTACATCATGTACAGAGAAATGAATAGTTGTGCTCCATTTGTGTACGATGGATTGAAATGCATTCTGCTGTCATGTATAACTAATTAGAACAAATAAAAAACTAATTAAACCATGACAAATAATAGATAGAATTCAACTTCTAATCTCTATGTATTCCTTGGAGGCAACCATTATATTTTGTGCATATTCTATTCATATTTCTGAGTTTTTTTCAGTTAAATACATGTTTGTACCATTAATAATATTGCATTTAGTTTTGAGCTTTGAAAAATGCCATTTAGTTCTACTAGTTCTAACAGTCACACACACACACACACACACACACAAAAACTCAGTAAAGGAGAGGGTAGTCCACTCTTATGAGGAAACTAAGGCTTAATTAAGATTTTAAAACTTTCCCAAGGTCACATACTTGTAAGTACTAAAGCTTAAGTGTGCCTTCCTATCTATGAATAAGGTATTTCACCATTTATTCAGTCTTCCCTTTATGTTCTTCTGTAAATTTCATAGGTTTTTTTCCATAAATGTCTTACACATGGCTTGTTAGATTTATTCCAGGGCACTTTATACCTTTTATTAAAATTTTGAAATAACTCTCTATTATGCTGTATTTCCTAATTGACAATTTCTAGTAGTATAAAAGAAGATCATTAATTTTTAATATTGGAATCAGCCTCTTTCTTGATATCCCTTAATAATTTGTATTTCTTTGATTTTCTTGGTTTCTCTAGGTATGCTATCATATCACTTTTTAAAAATATGAGAGTTTCACCTTTTCTATTCAAATTTCTATAAATTTCATTTTTCTTACTTAATTGCATTGGCTAGGACTTCTAGATTGTCATTTATTACAGGTTATAATTTGCATCCTTTTCCTGTCCTTGATTTTTCTGTCCTAGTAATGGGAATGTTTCTAGTATTTGGCCATTTAAATATGAAGATTGCCATGGGGTTTTGGTTCATAGCCATTATAAAGTAAAAAATGCTCTATTTATCTTCTAATGTACTTAGAGGTTGTGTTTGCATTTTGGTTTTCATCATTTTTTTAAGATTTTTTTTTTTTTTTAGTTGTTGATGGACACAATGTCTTTATTTTATTGCTTTGTATGTGGTGCTGAGGATCGAACCCAGGGTCCCATGCATGCGAGGCAAGCGCTCTACCGCTGAGCCACAATCCCAGCCCGGTTTTCATCATTTTTGAGTGTTAAATTTTATCTATTTTCCCTAACATCTTGAGGCAGTCACATAAATTTCTATTTTATTATGTTAATACAGTATATTTGATAAGTTTATTAATGTTGACTTCATCCTTGCTTCCTAGAATAAAATCTACATACTGTTTTGTTTTTGATTGGTTGGTTTTTTATTTTTTTGTTTGTTTTTTGTTTTGCTTTGACAGTACTAGGGGTCAAACCCATGCCTTGCACATGCTAGGCAAGCACTGTCTCTGAGCTACTTCCTTAGTCCCCTGTATATTGTTCTTTTAATATAACACTAAATTTTACTTGTTTATGTGAGATTTTACTTCATTTAATAGGTGAGGTTGGTCTTTAATTTGTTTTTATTTGTGCTCTTCTTATTCAATTTTTGTAACCAGGAAATCTGACTTCATAAAATAAATGTAATTTAACATGTTTTTCTATGCACTGCACAGTTTGTGCAAGAGAAGAATTATCTGCTCCTTGATGATTGTTAGAAGTGGCCTGTAATATTATCTGGACTAGGGGAGTGGAGCAAGTAGATCTTTGAATATGGATTCAATTTCATCTGTTGTTTTATAGTTTATATTTTCTCAAAAAATTCCCATTTCAAATAGGTTTTCAAATGTATTGCTATAAAGAGGAATATTCTCTCATAATTTAACAAAAGCTCTTATAGTTGTGTCTCCTGTTTCATTTCTAATATTGCTGCTCATGTTCTCATCTTCTCTCTCTCCCTTCCTCTCGCTCCCTCTCTGCCATCTGCTAAAAAAAATTGTCTATTTTATTGTTTTTTTGCCTCCAATAATATCATCAACAAAAAAAAGGTTTTGGGCCTGGCACAGTGGCACATGCCTATAATCACAGGGACTCCAGGAGGCTGAGGCAGGGAGATCGTGAGTTGAAAGCCAGCCTCAGCAAAAGCAAGGCGCTAAGCAACTCAGTGAGACCCTGTCTCTAAATAAAATACAAAATAGGGCTGGGGATGTGGCTCAGTGATCGAGTGACCCAGAGTTCAATCCCCGGTAACCCTCCACCCAAAAAAAGAGCTTTTGGTTTTATTTACTAACTTCCTCATTGTTTCATTTTGTTTTTTGAATACTATTCTCTAATTTCTGACTTTATTACTGCCTTTTTTGGCTTTATTTGGATTTCTCTTGTGTTCCTTTTCCTACCTTCCTGAGTTAAAAGCTAGGTTCACTTTGGTTTTGTTTGTTTTCTCATCTACCTTGTTTTCTGAGAAGTTCAACTAAAGGTCCAAGTGTCCTGTAAGCTCTGTTGGAGTCAAATTGCACATCTGCTCAATCAATATATAATGCTTCTATGTTGACATTTTCTTTTTAACAAGAAATTCCTTAAGAATATGTAGGGCTTTTTCTTAATTTCTATATTGCCACAGATCAGAATTCCTGGGTCCCAGACTCTGAGATGGAGATCACTATGCAGGAGTGTTAGTTTTACTAAGGAGTGCTCTTGGGATCCCCACATAGAAGGGAAGGGCAGAGAAGAACTTGGCAAAGGGAGAAGTTGGATTGGTATAGTCCTACACACTATAGGCTCCCAATTAGGAAGAAGGGGCCAGGCCTTTGGATTTCAGGCCTTGGTATCAGTCTAACTTGATGTGGGTCACCCAGGAAAGGGGCATGACCTTGGGAAAGGCAGCTTTTTATTTTTATTTTTATTTTTGGCTAAGACAATTTCTGAAAAGTATTGATAACTGAGGATTGACTGCCAGCTGCATTTTAAAGTAACAGGGAATAAATCCTTTCAAAGGAGGATCTGGTCTGAGCAGTTCATTACCTGATATAAATATTCATAGTTTAATATTTTAACTAACTTTTTGCTGTTGACTTTATCTAAGGCATTTCCCTATGAATTCGAATAATTTTTAAAGCATGTGTTTTAGTGACATGTAATTAAACATCTCTAATGAACCCAAGTTGTATGCCCTTTATATTGTTTGGATTTGTGGCTAATATTAAACAATGCTGCCAACAACATACTTGTAGTTGAAATCTTGCAGAAGTAGCAATAGTAGTTGCAGAAATGGTGCTGTTTGCCAGGCATGGTGGAGCACACCTGTAATCCCAGTGGCTCAGGAGGCCAAGGCAGGAGAATTGCATGTTCTAGGCCAAGTGCAGCAATTAGCAGGACTCTGAGCAACTTAGTGAGACCCTATCTCAAGATAAAAAATAAAAAGGGCTGAGGATGTAACTCAGTGGCTAAGCACACCTAGGTTTAATCCCTGGTACAAAAAAAAAAAAAAAAAAGTGCTGTTCTTATTGTCCATAGTTACTTTCATAAGATAAACTTACAGAAGTAAAATGGTATGGAAACATACATTTTGAGGCTGTTGAGTTGTGCTGTTTTGGCTAATTTACTTCCATACCAACAGTATTGGTGTTTTTATTTCCTTTCTTTCTTGACAATAAGGATATTACCTATTTTTAATTGTTAACAATTGACTGGTGGCAAAAGTATCTTAAAGTTGTCTCTATCCGATGAAGTATAGTTTAAATGAATGTAAGAATGAATAGCATATCCCAGCCTAAAATGATGGCACCAGATACCATGTGGCTAGAACAAAGAGTTGATGTCTAATATCTAGAAGGAAAATGGAATTACTGTTAGAAGAAATCTTAAATATTATTTACTCCACTCTCCACAATTATCAGATGAGGAACTTGAAGTCTAGAGAGTGAAAGTGACTATTCAAAATCACCTAACTACTGGATATCAATACTGAGATCAGACGCAAGGGCTCCAGGCCACTAAAATACCCTATCTGGTTTGCTTGGGAAATAAATTTGTGATTCCTTCCCATTTTCCAAAACCTATCAAACTGGTTTCTCAAAGGGAATTCATGAGCTGCCTGGAATGTGTTTTTGATTTTGTGCTTTATTCAAATGACAATATTTAAACTTATTATGATTATATTTGTATTTTCTTGGTGACTATCTTCTGCCAAGTACCATCATTTGATTTCAATACCACTGTTATCTTTGTGACCACCGTCAGAGTCAGATCACCTGGATTAAATTCTGGGTTCATCAGTTAATAATCCTAAGAAAAGTGACTTAATCTCTGTGCTTCAGTTTCCTCATCCTTAAAATGGGTATAATACCTGTGCCTCCCTCACAGAGGAGTTATGTGTAGTCAACCAGATACAGTAATTCACACAAATGGTTTAGGACAGTGCAGCACATTGTGAGGGTTATCTATTATGAACAAGGTGCTATTCCAAAATGGATTCTAGATATGTCTCGGGTGGAAGGGGTTACCAGGGATATATTGCCTGGGGTGGGAATGAAGTGTTGGCACCCCTGGGTGCTGTTGTCCATGGTGCTGAATCATTATTTCATGATTATCCATTAAAATATTGTTGTTTCTGTGAAGTTTGTGGAGGAAGCAGCACCCTGACTACCCAGTGCCTTCTATAAACTAAATACTGGAATGACCCAGAGAATCCATCCTCAGGGAGTTTACAATCTAGAGGTGGTATTAATAACCTCTCTAGATCTGCAAACCAGTACAGATGCTGGGGGGATATGAGCCTTACCTTCAGGCAGACATGGGTTTGAACAATGGCTCAGTTGTAAGGAGTTGGTCCTGGGTACCGTGGTGTAATAATACTTACCTGGAAAGATTATTTTGAGCAGTACACTAGAGCCAGTAGACTCTCAATAAATGATTGCTGTTGTTTATATTGCTATGAGAAGCAGGAAGGGGAGGAAGGAAAAGAAAGGCGATTAAAGAACAGGAAATGGGAGAGGCAGAGGGAAAGGGGAGGGAGAACGTGAGGTTCACGAAGTGGAGAATGGGGATAGGCCAGCTGACCACAAGTTCCTCCTGGTCCATGGAGCTCCATGTGGTTTCACGTACTGTTCCAAACTTGAATGTTGTCTCTTTGGTGTGGTTTTGTTGTGGTTATTGCTAACACACACACATACACAAACACATGCGCGCGCACACACACACACACACACACACACACACTCTGTACTATCACCAAACTACCTGGTGCTATCTCTTTCTAGGCTTGCCCGAGAGCCACACTCACACTTTTGGACCAGAACTTTGTGGTATCTCTTCTCAACAGTTCTGTTTCTGGGTTGTGGATAACATTAATGGAGCTGTCATTCTCTTACCTTTTCAGGTTTCTTTGTTTCTGCTTTTTGTCCTTTTACTTTATGGTAAGAAACTTATTATCCATTCTGTGCCCTCCATAGATGACATATTTGGCACAAAATGTCACTAAAAGAGTATGAAAAACAGATACGGATTGGAAAGAAAGGGAAAACTCTGCAGGGAACATAAGTCATAACATGAGAATTTTAGGAGTGTGGCAGAATGACAGGTTCCTGGCAGTCTTTGCACCCTGGTTTCCCTCTAATGTTTTCCTGCCTCAGTAAAGTGGGACTGACATGAGAGATCCAGAATCTGTCTGCTTGAGGGTTCCTTAAAGAAAAGGGATAGCTCCAGGTACTCCCAGACCCTCGTCTTTGCCCTGCCCCATGTCAGTGGAAACCAGTGGTTATAGGACACTTGTACCTTGCTGAGCCACACTGAGTTTCTGTAGGCCCGGAGTGGGTTCCAAGAATTTTCTTTAACTCAGGAGATGGTGTTGCTTCTGGGGGAACCACAATTTAAAAATCAGTGGTATAAAGTTTTACTTGCTCTCTCAAACATTATGCTAATAATTTTGTAAAGCATGTAGTAATACTATTATTATCCTCATTTAGAAATAAAGAACAACTTCTTTAATATCACATAGTTGTGTGTGGTAAAACTAAGAGTTGAATTCTGATCTCTCTAACTCCAAGGCTAGACCTGTTCTTGATGGACAGAAGTCTTCCTGATACCAGATCTGAGTCTAGGGAAGAAATTTTCCTCAGATAGTAATCTCAAGAAAGAGACCTTCCATCAGCCCCTCAGCGGTGGAGCAGGCATCAGACCTTCCTGTTGCTTTGTCTGTAGCGCCCCTAGTAGCAAAGAAGAAGGAACATCCTCCCAGGTTTCACAAATAGGTGGCCCCAGAGCAAGATTTTACTGCAATCTCATGTTTTGCCTCCAAACTTCCTCCATATTTTGCATTCTATTCCATTTTGTGTTCATATTTAATATAGTTTATTTTCCCTGAACTAATTTTGGCCTTACAGGAGCATGCTATGGCTTCTTTCTTATCTTCCATTTGAGAATGAGTGTATAGGATCTCTAAGTCTGGCTTATTGATTATATCAGCACCTTGCACAGAGCCAGGCACTTAGGTACTCAATACTTTTCACCCAGGAGTATTATGATGAAGGAAATATCTTGGGCTTTGGAACTAAATGGACTGGGTTCAAATACCATCCTGTCAAAAAAAAAGAAAAAGAAAAAAAATACCACCCTGTCACTAGGGAGAAAATCACTCTGGGTCCATTTATACAGTTGTAAAATGGACATAAAAATACCTTCCTTGCAGGGTTTGGTGAGTATTGCAGATATAGTGAGTAAAGCACCAAAAGTGTCCTAGTCTATAAATGAAGGTTGTTCTTATTATTGCTGGTTATTGCAAAGTTTGTTGACTAGGTGAACACATAAATGAATTAATGATTCATCCTCAAGCTACAATCCTCAAGACACTCCCCAGGTCTACCCTCAGCCCCCTGGAGTACCAGGTCTCAACTTCCCCTAAAAGCCCAGAGCCTCTGCTGGACACCAACCCTCCTGATCCTCACCCCTGCACATGGGAAGCTCAATTGAGCCTGACATTTTTGTGACTCCCCTGGAGCAGAGACTGTCATCTTCATGCTCAGACCAGTAATGGGATACAAAGTGTTCCTCAAATGGAAGTCCTCTCTGAATTCTTATGAGTGGCATGTAATTCTAAGACTAATTTTTAAATTTAAGGACTCAGGACCATATGCTGGTAATCTACTAAATGAGTTATTAGGTATTACTCATATTTGCTATTCATAAACTCAAATTAGCTCATTACCAAGTTCCCTGAAGGCTCTAATTCAGTTATCTGTGAAGTCAGGCTGCCTCTAAAGGCTCAGCAGCTACTGCCCCCGCACTTAAGCAGATGGTTAGAATCCTGTGACCTGGGGGAAGGCCACGTTGTTATCATTGCAATGTCAGTCTTGTTTTGAGTTGGTTGTGGTTTTCAGCTACTGCTATACTTGCTTTTTTAATTAGAAATTATAGTTCATTTGACTTCATCATTATCATATTAGTCTGTGGAGGATATTTGGTTAACCCTACAGCATGCAGTGGTACATATTTGCATCAAAAGTATTTTTAGCCTACAATTTTCCAATTACTAGATTTTAAGACATGAATAAGTTGTAGTTCAAGCATGAATCATACATACCCTGTTGCTAAACAGATACATATGTAATCTGCACCCAAAAGTGCTTATGCAGTTGTTTTGGTTATCTATGACTACATAAGTAACTACTCCAAAACTTACCAACTCAACACTCATTTTATTATTCTGCATGATTGTGTGCACTGGGAATCCAGATCAGGCTCATTGACATGGATAGGTTATTTCTACTCTGCATGATGTTAATGAAAGCTGGAAAATCCAAGATGGTTTCTTGTCTTGTATGCCTAGCACGATGGAGTTCTGGCCGAAATGTTTGGGGTCTTATATTTGGGGTTTCAGGTCTTGTCAGCAACTTGGTTGTTCAATTCTCCTCCTAGTGATGTTACCTTCTCTTTGTTTATATGGCTTCTCCACATGGTCTCTATGTGAACTCTCCAGCAAAGTGGCCGAACTTCTTACCAGGCAGTTCATTGCTCCCAAGAACATAAAAATGGAAGCTACCAGGACTTCTCAAGGTTTAGGCCTGACAGGCACAGCATCACTTCCACTGCATCTTTGTGGTTAAGGCAAGTCACAGGTATAACCCAGACTCAGAAGGAAGGGACTAAAAAAGAATGTGCACCAATATAATGGGCTGTGACAATTCATTAATAGATTCAAGCAGCTTAATAACTTGAAACTATTACCAGGTTAAGCATAATAAAGTGACCATGTTATAAGTGTGTAGGTTATAGTTCATAATCCTGATAGCCTTTAAATTTATAGATCATATTTTAATATAAAAAGGTGTGTGTCAATGCATATTTTATTATATAGTCAGCAACTAATAAGTGATATTGTCAACAATTGTATTCCAACTTGAGTATTTTGTTCTCCAGTTCTTTATTATCACCCTGTTCTTTCTCTACGGGGACATACAAAGAGATGTGGTAGGATCTTTTGTTCATGCAAATGATCTCAGTCAAATAAAAAGGTCAAGCATAACTTCTAATCGTCAAGAAATGAACCCTCAGAGATCTTATAATAACTAGAGCTATGAACTAGACAGGACACTTTTTATGCCCAAAAGGAGTTTACAGTTCAATAGGAAAGAGAGTTGGTGTTTAAGTCAGCTTTTTTGTTGCTGTGATCAAAAGATCTGACAAGAAAAATTAGAGGAGGAAAAGTTTATTGGGCTCAAGTTTTCAGAGGCTTCAGTCCATATAGACTGCTGACTTCATAATTCTGGTCCTGAGGTGAGGCAGAACATCATGGTGCAAGGGTGGGCAGAGGAAGGCTGCTCAGGACATGGCAACAAGGAAGCAGAGAGAGCTTTGCTGATCAGGAACAAAATCTAAACCCCAAAGCCACGCCCCCACTTCCTCCAGGAATACCCTACCTGCCTACAGTTACAGCCCAGTTAATCCATATCAGGGGATTAATCTATTAATTAAGTTAAAGATCTCATAACCCAATCATTTCACCTCTAAACTTCCTTATATTGTCTTACACATGAGCTTTTGGCAGATGCCTAATATCTAAACTCTAATAGTTGGTAAGTCCATATAGTATGGTATCATAATGAAGAAAAGCCCAAAGTGCTATTGGAGAGCAGAGAAGCCATGCCCAGACTAGGCTGAGCAATGTAAGATAACTTCTTAAAGTAGGTGATACTTGAACTGAAATGCAAGGGCCACATAGGAGTCACAGGATTAAAGAAGGAATAACAGGAGTAAATGCCAGAGATGGAGGAATTGTCAAGATGTGCCTTGTCCCAAGTCTGGGGAGAGAAAAGGCTCTTTTTGGCTTCTAGTCATTCTCCTCTTATAAAAAATGGATGCATTATGGCTTTGTTATCAATCTCCAGATGCATATAAATAAGCTCCCTCAATCTGATGTCATATTCATAAATTAATGTTTTTAGGAGAGCAAAGAGGAGATGAAAAGGTGTTTGTTCCTGGATAATTGGGTATGGATGATTCATTCAAATGAATAGAGAGACCTAGGGTGCAATTCAATACTCATTGAATTTGCCATCTCCTTCTGACTTGTGATTTCCATGCTGACATCTGTACAGAATAAATAGAGTTCGATCCAGCATACAAAATTGCAGAGCTAGAAAATGTGTTAGAAACCATTATTCCCACCCCCTCGTTTTATAGACAAGGAAACTGAGGCCCAGGGAGCTGAATCCATTGCTCAGAGTGGCATAGCTTTAGTGACATAAAATACTCTTCTCCCATCTAAGTCAGACAATATCCAATCTGAGTTTTATTTAGAAAACCCTATTAAATTTTGTCCTGTCAGGAAAGATGCTCAGGGTGGTAATAAGAAGATTGTTTACACTGAAAAGAGCCTCCGAGAGGAGAGTGATTGGGCTGGCTGCTGAGAGGAAAAGCCAGCTGATATGAGCTGGAGCAGCCCTCTTGTGAGAACTGTCATCTCCATCAAAGGGCAGAAAGGCAGAGGTGGGCTGTCGTGTGGGATCCATCTACGAAATCAAGCAGTGTTTCAGGCCCCTATTTTCTCCTGTCAGAAAAAAAGAACAGTGCCACTCCTTCTGCTGTGAAGCCAAGCCCTGAGCTACAATGGAACAATGAGGGGAATATTAAGAGTATTTGTTGAGTTATTACAACGCACACCTCTCTGCCTCCTTACCCTTCCTCAGCAGGCACATCAGCTCTTTCAGGAAGCTTCCCAACCTCTATGGCTGCTCAGTCCCATAATGCCCTTGCCGTATCTGTACCGCTACTCTTATGGCTTGTGTGTTAATTAGCTGTTTAGGTATTAGCCGTTAGCTGTTGAGTCTCCTACACAGGACTGTCAACCTCGATACAGAAACGTGGAGTTCTATGGAACACAACTGGGAGAGCAGGTAAATTTGCTCAAAGAGTTCCAAAACGCTTAAAAAAAAAAAAGCAACTTTTTATATGGAACCAGACAGATGAGTAACATAGTGGTTTGTTATGGGAAGGAAGTAATGAAGAGCATTCCAGACAGATCAAAAGCATGGTGTAGCTGGGCACGATGGTGCACGCCTGAAATCCCAGCACTTTGGGAGGCTGAAACAGGAGACTCACGAGTTCAAAGCCAGCCTCAGCAAGGGCGAGGCACTAAGCAACTCAGTGAGACCCTGTCTCTAAATAAAACACAAAATAGGGCTGGGATGTGGCTCAGTGGTTGAGCACCCCTGAGTTTAATCCCTGGTACCCCCCAAAAAAAGCATGGCCTATTTGTCCATTACCTAAGGTTTCTGGGGTTTTGCCATGTGTCAGGCACCTTGCCAGTGCTAGAAGTAGACAGAAAGTCCATCTGGCCAAAGCACAGAATGTGTGGGGCAGGAGGTAATTGGGGTGAGAATGGGGAGGTGAACTGGCCCTTTAAGCCTCAAGATGCCTCTGAAATGGAATTGGTAGAGTCACATTTGGTTCCAAATGAGGAAGATCTCTATGAATAGATATGGAGTGATTCATAGACTATATTGTTAAGCGAAAAAATAATGCAAACCACCATCTATCGTGTGCTGTCTTTTGTGGAAGGAGGAAAGGGAAATAAGGTGTCCATGTATCTGCTCACTGTGCAAAACTAAACAGGAAAGATTGACGAGGAGCTTTCAGGAGTGAGTGGGCATAAGGCGGAAAAAAGAGGAAAGGGAACAGAGGAAAAAGAGTGGGGGGAAAACAGTGCTTCTCTTGGCATACCCTTTAATATCGGCATTTGGAACCAAACTGAAAAAGAATCCCTGGGAATGGAGAAAACACTCTAAAGTGAAATTCAAACAGAAAGTAACCAGGGTGGGAAAGAACTGACACAAGCAGCCTTAGAAAATAGTATTTGGGGGATTGAACTCAGGGGCACTCGACCACCAAGCCACATCCCCAGCCCTATTTTGTGTTTTATGTAGAGACAGGGTCTCACTGAGTTGCTCAGCTCCTCGCCATTGCTGAGGCTGGCTTTGAACTCGCGATTCTCCTGTTTCAGCCTCCCAAAGTGCTGGGATTACAGGCGTGCGCCACTGTGCCCAGTTGGAAAATAGTATTTTAAGGAGTGACTGTTGGCTGAAAATCAAAGAACCTGTAAACAAATTGTGAGCTCTTTCACAGAGATGTGAACTAGTGGTTCTGAAATTTCTGTGTATGGTAAGGTTGAGCAAGTAAGTATCTTGTCAATGATGGAAGCAAAGTTTGTTGAAGAAAAGAACTTAAAAATGTGGAACAAGGGGAAGGCTAAAATGGACATTGTTGGGCTGGAGTTGGAGGTATGAGCATGAACTCAGGGTGATGAATGGATGGATAGACAGAGATAAGATGTCTGTGTGCATGGACATGTATTTTCTAGATCTATAGGGAATATGTTTAAGAAATAAAGAACCACTTGGAATGAGCTTCTGCTGTTCAAATCTGGGACAGTTTGAGAATCCAAACAAATAAAGATAGCAATGGATTATAACCCATTGAATAAAATAAGAATCCATACACATAATTGAATATAGATTATATATTAAAGCAACATATTTTATACTTATTTGTTTATTATTTATATGCTTATTTGATATCATTTGTATTCATTATATATGTACCATTTATAGTACATATATACTGACAATGATTTTTATATATATGCTGATATAAATAAATAAAGGAAAAGGGAAAGCTCTTATAGTAGATTCTCAACTAATAAATATTGAAAGAATGATGGAATTAGAAAATCATTATTATAGTAATAATTGAGGCAAGAGTGAATGTTAAAACTAGTGGATAAAATTTTGACAACTAATTACAAAATTCTAACTAATTACAAAATACCTGGGATGAGATTAAGAGGACGTTCAGAAGCCTGTGGCACACTAGAAACCTTTCTTCCTACTGTTGTCAGCTGACTGCTTAAGTCATATTGCTAAGTGCTGTGTTAGCCATCAGGTAAGAAGAGTTAAGTATTTATTGAGTGTTCACTATGTGACAGGCATTATTCTAAATGGGAACTTGGGGCTTTATATTTTGCATATATTAACTTAATCCTAACACCAACTCAGTGAGCCTTTTTTTTTTAAACTGGTATCACTTTTTTTTTTCTGGTACCAATGATTAAACCCAGGGGCACTCAATACACTGAGCCACATCCCCCATCCTTTTTATTTTGTATTTTGAGACAGGGTCTCATTAAGTGGCTGAGGCTGGTCTTAAACTTGTGATCTTCCTGCCTCAGCCTCCTAAGCCACTGGGACTATGGGCATGTGCCACCACGGCCTGCTGGTATCCTCATTTTTAAGAGGCAAAAGCTGAAGTTGAAGAAATGAAAGATGTGTCTTGGGTCAAATACCCAACAAGAGACAGAGCCCAGATTCCAATCCCCTGCCTTTTGGCAGTGAGTCCAATGTTGTCCTACTGTGCAGTATACCTCTGGATCCTCTTGGAACTCTGCTTCTGAAAATGTGAAGAATAATTAGACCACTGAGGCATTCTTAAACAAAGGCATTGGGGCTGCCTTTTCCTCCTCACCATATTTTTCCTCATTTTCCTCATCTGCAAAATAGAGACAGCAATACAATCGTTTTTCATTTAATGGCAGGAGTGTGTTCTAAGAGCTGTGTCGTTAGGCGATTTTGGTTTTGCGGGAACATCACAGAGTGTACTTACACGAACTTAGGTGGTATTGGGTCCATCACTTAACAGCCTCTTGATGTGAACAAGGGATGTGGTTACATGGGACGTATGAGGCCACTGCCATCATAGCATGGCCCTACTAACTTACAGGAAACTTTTTTTTAATAAGTTGGAGAACATGTTAAAATAATGATAAAAAGTATAGTGTACTAAATACATAAACCACTAACAGTAATTTATTATCAAATATTATGTGTTGTTTGTAGTATTTGTGCTATGCTTTCATATTACTGGCAGTGTAATTATACCAGTATTACCACCAACATAAGTATTGTGTGGAGCTATGACATGATAGCTAGAACATCACTAGGCCATAGGAATTTTCCAGCTCCATTATGGTCTTTTGGGACAATTATTGCATATGAAACCTGTAGTCTGTTGTTGACCAAAGTCATTATGCAGTGCACGACTGTACTTAATGTACGTGTTCTTATGAGGGCTAAATTAGATAATGTATGTAAAGCAGATAGCGCCGTGTGAAATGAGTGTCCATTAAATGATAGCAGCAGCACTGGTAATAGCGGTTGTAACGCTGAACTCCCTGGTAAGATGGAAAATGTTTCTAAAGGACATCTCTTGCTTTGGGACTGAATTGATGATCCAGAACTAGATCATAAAAGAACTCGTGTATCATGAAAAGAAGATTACATCTTATTCTATAAGCAATAGAAAGCACTGAAGAATTCGATTACTTGGAGAGATGTGATCTGGTTGGCAATGTACAGAGCAGACCAAGGCGAGGAAAGCAAAACTCAAGACAAGGAGACCAGAGAAAGCTATTGTCAAAGACCAGGCAGAAGATGATGGGGGCCTGGTGTGCTGGCGAGGAAGGGGCACGTGAGGGACAGCCACACTCCTGGATGGGTGCTTGGGCTTGGCAGGAGAAAAAAAGGGGAGGAGCTTAGGTGGAGCCTCAGCCTCTGGCCTGGGTGTAGCCCAGGTAAGGCTTGACCACCACCGGTGCACAGGAGGAGCAGGCTGGAGACGCTGGAAGGTGCCAGTTTAAGGTGGTTTGGGACAATCAGCAAAGTCACAGTAGAAACTTGGATATTCACACCTGGATGGATTCTGAAGATCCAAATATTCAGATCCACATTGGGAGAGAAGTTAGCCCTGGAGAGTAATTGAAGCTGTGGAGACAGATGAGGTCCCTCAGGGAAGAGCGGTAGAGTGAGGAGAGGGCTCAAGATAGAATTTTGGAAACACCAATATTTATAGAAAGAAGGGAACAAAGGAAACTGAGAAAAGGAACACTCAGAAAGATAAGCAAAGTTCAAAGTGGGAGTTTTCTGCCATGGCACAGGCTGAGACAAAGCAAGGGAGCACTGAAAGGCTATCTGTGGGATTTGAACTGGTGACCAGCAAGGGCAGGAGCCAAGATGCAGAATCCAATTTTCCCTTTGATTGAGGAGAGAATGGGCCTTTGTAGAGGAGAGAAATGAGTTCTTCAATGCTCCCAGGAATGCAGGCATCTCATTTGCCAGCCATGTGCTCCCACCTACTGCCCTTCCTTAGAGCTGGAGTCCCTCTCCCTTCAGCATCTTCCCTCAGTTCTGGTTAGCCCCCATCTGCCCACCACCCCAGCCTATTCAATTCTCCAGAGAATTGAATTCCCCACATATGCCTTTCTGCTGGGACCTCTATCCTGCATTGCTTGTATGCTCCAGGATCCCCAGGCCTGCTTTGAAGTTGGTTCCCAGGATGGATCCTATTTTATTAAAACCTGGCTTGTTCTCTTTTTTGGGAGGGGGAAGGGAGGGCATGAATTGAACTCAGGGGCACTCAACCACTGAGCCACATCCCCAGCCCTATTTTGTATTTTATTTAAAGACAGGATCTCACCGAGTTGCTCAGCATCTCACTTTTACTGAGGCTGGCTCTGAACTCGCGATCCTCCTGCCTCACCCTCCAGAGCCACTGGAATTACAAGTGTGTGTCACTGAGCCTGGCAATGGCTTGTTCTTTAGTAACATGGGAGTCCGTGTTGCAGTTGGTCTTTATTTCTTCTCCTATTAGGTCGACAGTTTCCAACTATTTTTTTAACCTCAACAAGAACAAGAAATACATTTCTAATTATGATCAGTCTATACATATATGTATAACTGAAAGGCAAGTCCCCTGGTGAGGTGTACTCTTACTATGGCAGCTGCACTATAATATTTTCGGAACTCCATTCCGTTCTGCCCTATTCTAGTTCATGTTTTTAAATGCTGGTCCTGGCCCACTACATTGATTTTATATCCCTCAAAACTGATTTACTGAAATACATCATGCTAGGAGGGGATAAAAAAAAAAAGACACTTTTCCTGAGTCCATTCCCCTTCCCTTCATTTATGCCCCTCAGCACTGAGGCCAGGATGCCTTCCCTCTAACCTCCTTTTTATGGCTTTGAGAGGACATAGAACTGTTTTTATCACTAGATTTTAGCCAATCTTGGAATTGTTTGAATTTTCAAAATGGCCCACCAGGTGAAGGTAAGCAGCTGTAATGGTGGAATTGAGAGATCAGTGAAGGAGAGAATGGCTCACCTTTCAAATCTTGCCTCATAGGTTACTGTTCCTATAATTACTCATGAGGTATCCTAAGGCATTTTCATTCCATGAGGATTCCTGTAGGTAGCCCTAATACTGCCACTCACCTGAAACATTCCAACTTTCCCAGTATGGCCTACCTGTATAGGCCTTCCCTGTGTGGCCTACCTATATTCATACAAGCCACAGATTGCCACCTGACATCCACCCATAGCCAGACAATGAACTGTAGTTGTGCTGGTCTAGTCTCTGTGCCCTCTTCCAGCCCTTCCCAGAGGGAGATTGCTCCCTGAGAACCCTCTGAACCATTGCCTTCTGTAGATCTTTCAGTAAAGAACGTTTGGGTTTTTCTTTATTAAATTCTAACATTCTCATTTACAATGTCTTTTCTACTTCCACCTAGGAAAAGCCAAGATTTCTGAATTCACCTTGACTACAAACAGGAGAATGTTGCCTGAGGAGTAGCAGAGGACTTTTCGCAGCTTCAAAGACGTGCCTGTGGCTCCTATAGGCACTTGAGTGCCCTAGGAAGCGTCCTGAAGGGCTTATTTGTTGCACACCTGCAATGACCCAAGCTCTGCACTGGGCCTCAGCTTCACCCTGGTGAAAAAAAGACTCCATCCCTGGCCTCAAAGTGCTCATACCCAGATTAAAGATGAGCGAAGAGCAATGGGTCTCTCTCACTCCGGAAGAATTTGACCAACTTCAGAAATACTCTGAATGTAAGTAGATGGGTGGACAGACATGGGATTTTTGTGGGATTTTGGGTGGGATTTTTGTCTTGGCTGGAGAGGGCATTTCTGGAGGGCAGAACAATATAATCATTATAAAGCCACAGAGAACCCGGTCAGGCCTGACACCTTCTATTGCCTTATAAACACAGAATTAGGGTCTTTAATATAAAAACACAATTACCTTTAGGCTCTATAAGTAATACATGCTCACTACAGAATTTGGAATATTCATGGAAGAAAACTGAGTGGGTTAAAAATCACTGGTCAATTCTATGAACGTTACAGATCACCCCTCTCCTGTGCATATTGCTTTACATAGTTGAGTTCTGACATTGTACCTTTTTTTCTAAACCTGAGTTTTTCACCCAACACCATCGTAAGCATTTTGTCAAGTTAGGTAAACCTCTTTATTGCATAATTTTGAAGCACTGCAGTCTGCATGGTTTCCATGTTACTCAGTCACTGACTTGAATACACTTTTTTGCATTTGGACCCAAAGCCTTCTTTTAGTTAGGGATTGAATGCTGATGTGTAAGTCTGTCTTGACTTTGATGTGGGAAGTCTTGGGCTTTCACTTGGCACTCTTGGTTTCCCATTCATTGTGCCCAGGAACCATTTCAATGCATCAAGTCAGTAGTGGAGAGGTCCAGCTTGACACATGGGCACTTAGCTGTGCCCCCCATGGATCACTGCCATTCCCAACTGGTGACAGGATTCTGCTTAGGCTGAGGCAGGAGCCTGTGTGACCACTGCCCTCTGCACAGAGTGACCATCATTGATTGTGCCATGGCACCGATTTTCTTCAGAGTTCTTTGCCTTGCAGAGTTGCCCCACCCTCCCACCCAATATCCTCTCCCTTCCCGTTAATTATAATGGCATCTTCGTAGATCACTGGGCCTGTAGCAAGTTGAACTGCCTGCTAAGGTTGTACAGGTCCCTTCCAGTTGCCCTTTTGGCAGCCCCTCCCACTCCCTCTCCATGCCTACCTCAAAGGCAGGCAGCCCTTGTCCACAGCACTGACTGAGTATAATACCAGGCCTCCCACAATTACCAGCTAAGTTTCTTGTCTCTGTGATGAGACAGCCCTTAACACTCCAAGCCTCCATGTCCTCTTCTATACAATAAGAGGACTCAACTAGGTGTTCTAACCCTGTGGTACCACCTGGGCCTAACATCCTGCAACTCCACATGGTCCCCAAGGTCAACAGGATCGTTCTCCCTCTTGGTACTGTGGGGCCTGTGCTTTCTTGGCTAACCCCCATGAGTTTAGAGAAACTCTATAATGTATTGACAGGGAACAAGGAATCACTCTCCAGGGTAGATTGAATTTAATTCAGCCTGATCCTTAGGTCAGCAAAGTACCAGCCCTAACAGAGATGAAAAAGAAGGATAAGGAAAAGGCCTACCCTAGAGGGGTCAGAATCTTGTTAGGGAGTCAGAAATGTGCTCCTGACACAAACAGAATTGCTCTTGGGCATCAGGAAGCAGGTGTTGGCTAAATAGAGCTTATAGAGGTACAAGGTACAAGGAATCCAAGGCCAGGGAAATCAATACAGGAGGGTGTGTATGTAGGTGAATTCAAGAAATTTATTGTCTCTAAGCAGTGGGGGCTAGAAATCTAAAATCAAGGAGTTGGTAGGTTTGGTTCCTTCTGAAGACTGTGAAAGAGGGACCTATCCTAGGCCTGTTTCCTTAGCTTGTCATTGGCCATGTTCTCCCTGAGTCTCTTCACATGGTCCCTATGTACCTGACTCTGTGTCCAAATTTACCCTTTTTATAAGGACATGGTTTTATTGAATTGGACCTACTCTATTCCAGTATGACCTCAGCTTAACTAATTACATCTGCATCGACCCTATAGAAAGCCACATTCTGAGGTACTGGGGATTGGGACTTTAATACATGAATGGGGGACACAATTAAACCCATAACAGATGATTTAGCTGAGTGAACTCTAAGGGAGAAAGAGGTCTAAAAATGCAGGTAGTAGATGGTAGAAGCAATAATGGAAGCAAAGGCAGAGGGGCCCAGAGGGAGAGGATGTGCAGGGGGTGGTGAGCAGAGCTCTGGGCTGGATGGAGAAAAGGAGCAGGAGGATAGGGAGAGGGACAGGACGAAAGGAGCAACAGGGATAATAGAGGGATGGAGAGTATGGTAATGAAGCAATGTTGATTTGTGGGCAATTGCAGTAGATTCATCATCAGAACTTCTAGGAAAGAAGGAGCCATTAAAGACACCTCAAAGGCTGAATCTGTAGAAAATGGCAACAGTGAGACACAGGGCTGTTGGAGACAATTTGGGAATGCTACTTCAAGAGGATGATGACATGTCCACTTACGCATTCATGTGCCAGGCTCCAGGGAACCAAAGAATGAGACGCAGTTCTTCTTCCCAGTGAGCTCACGTCCTCGTGGGGGAGGACAGAGAGGACCCAAACAATGATGTCACAGTATGGCAGGTGTTAAAAAATGGGGAGCTGTGAGTGGGAGAACTGGCCCAGCTCAGTGGGGAGCTTCCTGATGCAGACACAGACTGAGAGCCTGGAGCACACATGGTGGGGTGGGAGGGAGGAAGAACTAGAAGGCCAAGTAGGACCCCGTTCAAGGATTCTGCTTTCTGGGTGGGATATCCTGTGTGTGGTGGGTGTAAGTGGGAATGAGGGGTTAGGCTACACCTCTGACTTGGGACTCACGTATGGAGACAAGAGGGAAAGAAAAAAAAAGAATGAAGACACTTCAGAGGACCAGAATGTTGGAGAAAAACTGAAAGGCTGGAGAATGTGGCTTGGGGTGTGCTCCCCTGGAGGTAGGGGGGTAGGTTAGTGAAGTAAAGGTGTCAGAAGACACAGAGACAACAACCAGCAGGGCAAACAGGTAAGAAGGAGCCCAGGATGGAGGGAGTGAAGGGAAGGAGGGGTTCCGGATGTGGCAAAGCAGTTGAGGAGCAGAGGAGAGGGAGAAACCGGAGTCTTTAGTAGGAAGTAGTTCTTCCCTGGTTTGGATCTTTTCTTCAGCCCTCATCTTTGTCCTGTGACCCCTTCCTCATCTTTTCCATGTCCCAGGACTAGACGAGGTACTCCAGGATTGTTGTTCTAACAGGAGAGGGAAAAAAAGATAAAATTCTTGGAAAATGATTAGTCCTGAGAGGAAACCCTGAAAAAGTCACTTTTAGATGCATTCTGGTATTCAGTCAGATCGCATTGCCATAGCAACCGCTCTTCCATAACCACATAAACAGGAGCTTTACAATAGCGAAATAATGAAGTGTACAGCCCTAGAATTGAGAACTTCCTCCCATGAAGTTCCCAAGAGGGAGGGGCTCTTGGTGTGCTCCATTTAAGTAGCATATTCTCTGGTGGCCTTCTGGGAGGGGAAAATTCATTCTAAAACTACTCTTGGAAAACTGACCAAGTTATATTGTTATATTGTGTGCCTGTACAAATATGTAAAAATAAATTCCACTATTACATATAATTATAATGCATCAATGAAAAAGAAAAGAAAAGAAGAATGATAAAAACTGCTTTTGGAGGCATAAACTTGGGAATATACATACTATACAATTTTGTATACTGTTTTCTTCACTCTAACAGTGTTCTGATTATCTATTGCTACATCAAAACTACTTTAAAACTTGTGGGTTTAAATAACAACCATATTGTTTTTTCCCATAATTCTTTGGGTTGGGAATCTGGACAGGACATAGGGGGCATGACCAGTCTCTAGTCCACATGTTTGAGGTTTCTAGTGGAACAACTCAAACAGTGGACAACTAGGCCATTGCGTGGTGGTTCCTGGATGGAGCCTCTCTCTCCAGCACCTCCTCGTCTTCCAGGGCTTCTCCATGTGGTCTACTTCTAGCAGGACTTCTAACACGATGGCTCAGGGCTCTGAGACAAAAAGGCAGCAGCTGTCAGACCTTTTAAACACCTTGGCTCAGAAGTCCTAGAATGGAACTTATTTCATATTCCATGGTTTAAAGTGGTTCCAGACCTGACCCAGCTTCCATCAGGTGGAGAAATTGATTCCATATCTCATAGACAGTGGCTCACAGTAAGGGGGACAGCAGGATGGACAACCACCGTCTTTTTTTTATTTAATTTTAATTTTTTTTGTAGTTGTAAATAGACAGAATGCCTTTATTTGATGTTTACTTTTATGTGATGCTAAGGATTGAACCCAGTGCCTCACACATGTCAGCCGAGTGCTCTGCCACTAAGCTACAGCCCCAGCCCAACAACCTCCATCTTTAGAGACCATCATTCCATCATTCCATCTGGGAGCATGGTTTTTAGTGGTTGCAAAGACTCCTTTTGAATACATTTACAGTATTTCATTTCACCAAACCAGTTATTACAATCTTAGAATGCATTAACAGACTCATTGTGCCTAGTAAGGCAAACTGGGGTCCACTCCCACTCCCACCCTACCCTGATCATGCCTCTCTAGACACGAAACATGTATTTATGGGTACTACACTTAACAATGGACAATGGATAAACCAGATTTGTTTGAGAAATGTTGTTGGCAGAATGAAGGGCCTCACAGCCTGATTGTGGACAAATAAAGATACTGTGCACTTTTGTTGGGGAAGGAAAGGAAAAAGTGAGGGAGAGTTTGTTGTATTAAAATATCTCAGTGCTGTTTGGGGAAGAGGTGATAAATTAATTTTGAATGGCTTCAAGAGGTAGCCCTGGGACTAGTGTGAGGAAATCATAGGTCACATCTGTCCAAGACAGAAGATTGGCTTTCAAGTCTTGAGTTTCCTTTCCCTGGAACTATGTGGCAGAGTTGGCTGAGACACTCTAAGGAAGATAGCAGCCTTAGTCATCTGGTTAATTCAATAGCTTTCATGAGCCTTTCCAAGATTTTGTTTCTGTGTTTATAGCAAGTTCCTTTTCTATTTTAGAGAGAATTGCACATGGGGACCCCCACGATTGAGCTTCTTTCTGACAATACTGTTGTTTGTTGGGACAGGGGTAGTTTTTTCCAGGATTCATTTGTTTGTTATTTAAAAGTTCTGTCAATGACAGAAACTATCAGTTTTTTTCAGAAAGGAAAAAAGTTGGTGAAGCATCAGTTTGACTTTTAATTCTGTAACATTCCCTCCATTGGCTAGTGGTGTCTTAGATCATGAAGAATTTTTAAAGCTTTAAGAGATCTTACCCATCATCAATTCTAATTCCTACCCATTTTATGAATGAAAGCATTGAAACCAGAAGGCCAAGGTCACACAGAAGGTCAATGATAGCTTAGGAATTAGAACCAAAGTCTCTTAAATCTAATGCAAGTTCAATTTGTTTCAACTCCATTTCAAGAAATTTAAAAATGCCGGGGCTGGTAGAGCGCTTGCCTAGCATGCGTGAGGCGCTGGGTTCGATCCTCAGCACCACATACAAATAATAAATGAATAAAATAAAGATCCATCAACAACTAAAAAAAAATTTTTCTTAAATAAAATAAAATAAATTAAAATGCCCAGTGGAGTTCAACCTTGGTAAATACACACCTTAGTAAATAGATGTTAGATAGGTAAGTAGATAGATAGCTCAATTATATTATAATAGAGCAAAAATTTTAAGTATATTTAAAGAGAATGAATAAGTACACTGTGTTATTAGGAAATATGTTTTGTTAGAGTCCACTGAAAGCAAAGTTTCTGACTTTGTGTAGATACAGTTCAGAATCCAAACCTGTCAATGTTAATAGGGGAGCCAGAGAAAATGTTTAGGGCTGATATGTAGAACAATGTAAGGATCTGAGTAAACATTGTTGAAACCTGCATCCTAGGTTCATTGCTTCTGTCTTAGAGGGGAGAACCATGACTATTTCTAACCCATATTTCTTTCAGTACAACTGGTCTTCTTTTTCCTTAGTGATGACCAGGACTCTGCCCACAGAATCTATGGATGGGGAGAAATTTCTGTGGAACAATGGCTCTCAGTTTGGTGAAGCTCTCCTGGAGAGCTTCTTTAAATGCAGATTCTGAATCACATGCAAGGCTTTGATCATTTTCAATGCCACCCTGGACCATTTACTCATCATCTGTAGGTATGGGACCTAGGCATCAGTATATTTTAAAGTTAACTAAGTGATTCCATCATGCAGCCAAGGTCGAGGACACTGGGTCTACCTTTTTCCACTATGTTCCTGGGAATTGTAAGGTACATGGGACAAGCAAAACAAGCCCCAATCCCTTTTCTAGCCTTTGTTTGTTCAACAAATCTTTATTGAGTATCTGTGCCAGGCAATGGGCTACATGCTGAAGATAAACACTGAGCAGGAAAAGAAGCATAGCTGGGAGAGTGTGATATAAAAGGGAGTCAGTGCTTATGAAGCTGGACTTCTTGTATGTGCTACCATGTCCTGCTCTGGGGCCCAATCCCTTCTGGCTGAAGAGATGGGACTTTCAATGCAGTGCTCTTGGTCCTGGCACCTCTGTTTAGACATCATCCTCTCTCTTTCAAGGGTCTCTTTCAGGACCCTCACAATTGTGTGTGTGTGTGTGTGTGTGTGTGTGTGTATCACTGTGTTCTTTTATGTTCAATTATAAAATTTATTTGTACATTCCAGCCTTCATGTGAATTTAGAAAATTTAGATTTTACTTCTTCCTCATATGCCAACTTCCCCTCCCTCTCTCTGCATCTCCATCCTTTCTAGTCTTTGGAATATGTTTCTGTAGCCTCAATAGTCGACCCACAGATCTTCAGGAATGTTGCCTGGGGCTCGCTCACCAAAAGTGAGGTCCATGACCTGCATAAATTAGTGCATCTGGATCTAATTCAAAATGCAGAATCTCAGGCCTTAGCCCAGATCTACTGTTAGAATCTGCATTTTCACCACATCCCAGGTAATTTGTATGCATGTTATAATTCAAGAAGCTCCTAGAGAACTTTGAGGAATAAAAAGTTATGTACCTTAGATTTTTAATACATTTTTAGTTGTAGAAAAATGTAATACCTTTATTTATTTTATGTGGTGCTGAGGATAGAACCCAGTTCCTCACACATGCAAGGCAAGCACCCACCACTGAGCCACAACTCCAGCCCTAGGTTTTTATTCCTATATGTGGGTTTTCAGATTCACTTTCAAACATGTTGACTTATGGTTATTTTAAAGTTTAAAAGTTCAATAGTCTGGTTCTCAGATACTCAGTGTTCTTAACTGGAAGACAATGTATAAATTCTGCATTCTGGTCCAGACAGTACAGCTGATGTTCTTCTATAAACATAAATTTCTGATTTGTCTGTTTGTTTATATGGAGGGCATCCCTGCGCCATGCCAACATGGCAGAAAGGTGTCTGTGAGCAGAGCCAAATATTTTCCTTATGTAGGTATTTTTGTATTTTTTAATTTGTAGAGCATGATAGTTATACATAATAGTTAGGTTCATCTTGACAAAATCATACATGCATGGAATTTGATTTACTCCATGTCAGTGCCCAGTTCTGTCCCCCTTTCCTCTTCTCCACCTCATTCTTTCTCCCTTATATAGACTTTGAACTTGCTCAAATGCTAGGAACAAATGCTTGATTGAGGACCCAGAGTTCTTGGTACATAGAACATAAATAAATAATTTTGGATTGAAAACTTAGTGCAGTTGTTATCACTAGCAACCTTCACAGAGAAGAGCCTTCTAAACAACCAATTTGAGGTTAAACTATGGATTGATGGTCTGGGTTAATGCAAAACATACCCCTGCTTTGTCAACCAGCTGAGTAAGTTGACCTGTTGGGTGTAATTCTTTAGTGTTTTCCACTTAAACAATGGAGAATGTCTGCCATGCATAGCAATTTTAGATTTGCTGGAGTATATGCTTTTTTTGCAATAATTATTTGACAAGTTCAGCTTCTTCTTAAGATAGGCTTTGCTTATAAGAATAAAATAACATCAGAGAGCAGCATTTCTCAACCTTGACTATACATTTGAATCCCACAGGAAGTTTAATATGTACTAATTCCTACATTTTCCAATAGATGCTGGCTTCATTGGTGTAGGGTGAGGCCTGAGTTTCAGCGTGTAGAGTTTCCCATGTGATTCCAACACACACAGTCAGGCTTGAGAGCAACTGTCATAGAGGAAGGGTCTTGTCTTCTGATTTGCCAGTGTTTCTGTATCCAATGAATCTCACAGCTGTGTCACGTTATTCAGATATGTTAAAAATAAGAGTGACTCACTGACTAGCTTTGAGCCCTTGAAGAATCACTTAAATTCCACAAACCTTAATTTTTTGTTTCCTAAAAGAGGGCTAATTCTTTTGAACTCTTCTCTAAATTAGGGATGATTGTTACATTAAAAGCAAGGTGTTGGGGCTGGGGTTGTGGCTCAGTGGTAGAGCACTTGCCTCACATGTGTGAGGCACTGGGTTTGATTCTCAGCACCACATATAAATAAAAGAATAAAATAAAGGTCTATCAACAACTAAACATTTGTTTTTTAAAAAAGCAAGGTGTGGAGGGGTGATATTGTAGCTCAATGATAGAGCACTTGCTTTGCATGTGTGAGGCACTGGGTTTAAGCCTCAGCAACACATAAAAATAAATAAATAAAATAAAGATATTGTGTCCATGTCCATCTACAATTTAAAAATTTTTTTAAAAAGCAAGTTGTGGAGATTTAAATAAAATATTAAGGCTACTAGATCAGTACCCAGCACATAATGAGCACTCAACAGAATGGGAGTTGTTACAAATAATGGTGGCCATGGCCCTGTTTTTTACACTCAGAAATGGAACTCAGTGTCCACTCAGTCTGGTGGTAGTGTCATGATTCAGGCTTTGACCATGGAATTCTCTCCTGAGGTTATACTCTTGGCAATCCAAAATAAGATCATAGAATGCCCCAAAGCAGTCCCTCATCATTCTTAACTGTCTTAAGATGAAACAGAATGGAGCAGTGATCATGGAAGTGGATTAGTCATGCATAATACTCACTCCTCATGGAAAGAGAAACCCAGCCCAGAAACCCTCTGAGAAGAAAACTGCCATAAAATATCAGGGGCCATCCAAGAGAAAGTAATGTGTTTCAAATTTGAGAATTAGGCTGTTTCCCTTTTAGGGAAAAAAAAGTGTTGATGTCATAATCCTACAAAAGCCCTTAAAACAAATTGAGGTAAATCATGATGAGGAATACTCCTCTTGGAAATTTAGTCAGGTATCTCTTGAATTGTATTTTTTTTTTTAATTTTAGGCTATTCATCAGATATCTTAGAATAAATGTGTTTTCTTTTTTTCTTTTTAAAATCTCTTGTTAAATGTGTATGTGATAAATATGAATTTCCATACACATCATATCTAAATATAAAGCAATATTTTTAAAAATAGAGCCACAGCACTTTAGAGCCAAATGATTTTTGCTGGGGTGAACTGTGGAATCTCCCAAAGTTAATGACAACATCAAAAGAGTATAAGTTCTATTGAAATCACTCCCTTGGTTCTCAGCCAAAATGCTCACTTTACACTACTATTGCAGAAACCGTACCAGGGTTCTTATGTGCTCCAGTTTGCATTTTTTAAAATCTGATCACTTTGGTTGAACTGAAAACCTCCCATTAAAATAGATTCTAAAATGTAGGGTTTTTTCCTAAATAATCTAACAGCTTGTAGAATACTTAGAATATACATGTGATGGAACTGAGCTCTGACCTAATTCTGAACTCTCTTCTATTTGATTCCTGAGTGGCCTGTAGAAAACAAAGACTTGGTTATGTTATTCCACCATTCAAAAAAAATCTTTAACAATTCAAATCAATAACTTTAACTCATCATTCAAGAGCCCCCAAAATCTGGCCCCAAACTACTATCTGATTGTAACTTTTTAAAAAATTTTTTTATTTCTTTTTCTAACACAGCAGAAAGCATTTCAATTTACAGTACACATTTTGAGCACAATTTTTCACTTCTCTGTTTGTACACAAGGTAGAGTCACACCATTCATGTCTTCATACATGTACCTAGGGTAATGATGTCTATCTCATTCCACCATCTTTCCTAACCCCATACCCCCTCCCATCCCCTCCCTCCTCTTTGAGCACTGATCTCCAGGATATATAAAGAACTCAAAAAACTCAACACCAAAAAAATAAACAACCCAATCAATAAATGGGCTAAGGAGCTGAACAGACACTTCTCAGAAAAAGAAATACAATCAATCAACAAATATATGAAAAAATGTTCAACATCTCTAGTAATTAGAGAAATGCAAATCAAAACCACTCTAGGATTTCATCTCACACCAGTCAGAATGGCAGTTATCCAGAATACAAGCAACAATAAATGTTGATGAGGATGTGGGGGCAAAGGCACACTCAAACATTGCTGGTGGGACTGCAAATTGGTGCAACCACTCTGGAAAACAATATGGAGATTTCTTAGAAAACCTGGAACAGAACCACCATTTGACCCAGCTATCGCACTCCTTGGTCTATACCCTAAAGACTTAAAAACAGCATACTACAATAATGCAACCACATCAATATTTATAGCAGCATAATTCACAATTGCCAAACTGTGGAAGCAACCTAGATGCCCTTCAACAGATGAATGGATAATGCAAGTGTGGTAAATACACATAATGGAATATTACTCAGCATTAAATGAGAATAAAATCATGGTAGTTGCTGGTAAATGGATGGAGTTGGAGAACGTCATGCTAAGTGAAGTAAGCCAATCCCAAAGAACCAAAGGCCAAATGTTTGCTCTGATTAGTGGATGCTAATCCATAATGGGGTTGGCGGTGGGGAGCATGGAAGAAATGATAACTTTTTTAAAATGTTCTGTGGTGCCAAGAATACCTGCATCAATTGCTCATTCTGTCTCTTCTGAGAATACTCCTTTCACTTCATGTCTGCCTTTCAAAACTTTATTCATTCTTTATGCCTCAGCTAAATGCTATCTTTTTCAGAGGACAGATCCAGTCTCTGCCTCAATCTTAATTTTACTACTTTTTTACTCAGTGTTTCATAGGGCTTCATATCCTTGCTACAGGATATGAAGCATTAATTATACTTTTTATTTTGTTAACAATTATTTGGAAAGCAATAGTGAATGACACATAAGGGAAAATAACAGACTTTGAGCAGGACAAGACCTGAGCTAAAACTCTGGCTCTTGGGCAAATCAATTAATTTCTCTGAATTTCAGCTCCTTCATTTGTAAACTGAAAAAAATATTACCAAATTTGAATTTGTGTGGATTGGTAGATGATATCTTATGAGAATACACAGGCTAAACATCCTCAATAAAGGGTAGCTAATATTATCACAGTTATTCAGATCATCTTCCCACTGGTTCAATAACAGTACCTTATAGCATCTCACACTCCATAGTGATTTCTGGGTTGAATGGAAGCAGCCCAAATTGTTGGCATCTGCTGCCTGGATCTTACTGAGCTATTAGTTTTTCAACATCTGTTTTGAATTTCAGAAAGAAATTTCCATTTTTAGACAACAGCAGCATTTTCCTGTGGCATTTGAAATGTCTCAATCCTGCAATGATTATAACTTTTGCTTGATAGAATCCAAGTCAGCAAAACCAGGGTGAACAGCACAGCCTACAAGTGTGTCTACTTTACTTAGGCCTACAAGACCATAATTCTCTGTTCAAAAAGCCTAAACAACAAGGAACACTGTGTGAGCTTTTAATGACATTGCCCTTTGCTCAGATGTTTAAATAGCAGCAATAATGGACCTTGAGAAGCTCTTAATTAGCCATAATAGTTGGAGACAGGGGAAGCAGGTCATAGAAAACTCTGATTTTCTTTGATATCTAGAGTGCTGATAACTATATGGGATGCCCTCACAATGTGTTATTAATGACAGTTATTGAATCCCTTTTCTTGACTCCCAATTCCTTTATAAACCTCCCAAAAGAAGTCTCCAGTAGTTCCTGAAGTATTTCCTGTAGAAAGCGGTTGTTCTCACTTACCATGATTCCTGAATCATGTGTCTTTTTTTTTTTTTTCACTCTTCCAATGTATATGAGGGCAGGGAAGGCTTAATTTCCAGGGGGAAAAGTTTTGGCTGTCAGAAATAATAGAACTGCCATAGAATATGAAATCAGCCATCCTAATTATGAAACATAATTGAGGTTATGTTTTTGTGTCAGGATGAATAACTCAACTTCCCCCTCCCCCCAGTCAAGATAGAAAATAAAAATCAAGAAAAGAGAGGCAGAGATGTCAGGATCCCAGAATTAGAAGAAACCACCTTGCCCTAGTGTATAATGATGTTTCAGCACCAAGGACAGAGCCACAGGGCCATTATGCTCGCCCATCCTATAAAATTAACAAATTTTTTGATGTTTTAAAATTTACACTCAAATGATTGTACAGTCATTTCTATGTTGTTTTTCTGAACTTTGGGTATATTTTAGATATTGGTCTGATATATAAATACATCAGCCAGCTACAGCCCCCAAAGTAAAACTAGGCAAGAGATGAACAAGATAAACAAGTTAATAGTTATAATACTATATTATAAATGCTACTAACTTGTATACAAGTTATGTGGTATCCAGAGGAAAGAATGATTACTCTGACTAGTGCAAAGGAAGACCTTACAAAGGGAGTTGACTTGTGAGCTGGATATTGAGAACTGAGTTTGCAAGACAGAGAAGAAAGTACCCAGTACATTCAGAGATTTCTGAAAATGTGATTTGAGGTGACTAAAAAGTAGGATGAATGGGGGAAAAGAATAAGGCCTGGTCACATCACTGAGGGCTGAACTCCAGCTAAGGGGGTTAGGCTTTATCCTGGGAAAATGGAAATTCACTGAGCAGGGACATAATCTGATCATATTTCTGTTTTAGAAAGATAGTTCAGACATCAAAAGAGAGAATAAACTAAAAAACACAAGAAATAAGAGGGCAGAAGGTTGGATAAGGGATGTTTGTCCATCCGGTCCTGGGAATGAGGGGCTGCCCAATCATTACCATGCTTAGAGAGAATTTACTTGGCTCAGCTTTCATTAGCTGCTCACAAGAGTTTCACGTGTGGATTGTGTCTCTTCAGATTCCTCCAAGAAGATAAAGGATGTCTTGACTGAATTTAACGAGGGCGGAAGCCTCAAACAGTATGGTCCACATGAGGTAAGAACATTTCCATTTCAAGCCTTTTTAAAATCCCTGTGTTCCAGGCTTTCCAGAATCTGTTTCCCTCTTGGAGGCTTAGCTTGCCTTGAAGAACTTGCTCCTTGATCTTTTTTGTTTTTCACCAAGTCTCAAGTGAGCCATCAGTGCAATCTGGCATTAAGTTTCCAAAGTCCATTCACCTCTCCCATCATCCTGCAGATCACATCACACCTTTTCTTCTGCTCAAGTATTTAATCCCTCCTGCTCTTCTTATTTTCAGCTAATAACTGAGAAAATTAAAGTAGCCAGAAAAGATCTTCCACAACCTACTGACCCATGCACCCAACTAAAAGTACCTTTTCTCCTGTAACTAGGAGAATAGTGTTCCTCTTGTGCATTCAATCCCACCCTCTTTTGGTCTGTCTTCAAGCACTGCTTCAAACACATCCTCCCCAATCCCTTTCTCTTTTCCTGAAAAGGTGACTTCAGCATAGACGTGGGGGAGTTCAGGGAATGAACCTCATGGATATGCTGAGGAGGAACATTCTAAGAAGAAGCCACAGCAAATGAGGCTCTCTATTTCTGTTTTTCACACCAGCTTTCCTGCATATTTTAGAATTTTCCCATTAGCATATAAACAATAAGTTTTCCTATATTAAAAAGTGTTCTCTTGACTCCACTTCTCCCCTCCAGCTATCATCTTGTCCTTTATGGCAACACTATGCAAAAGATTTGCCTATACTCATATCCAAGTTCTTTTCTTCCTACTTTCTTGAAAGTCCTTCGTTCAGTGTGTAACTCCTGTTCCTCCATTAAAGCTACTAGTCCAGATGGCCAGAGACTTCCATGTGGCTAAATCCAGTAGCAGTTTTGCCTAGTGGCATTGGACATGGTTAGTCAAATCCTCCTCCACATTTTGTTTCAGGATACCACATTTTCCTGGTTTTCCTCTTACCCCTACACTTGACATTTTCCACTTAAAAAATTAAATAGGAAGCTCAAACTTACTATGAGCTAAATTAGTATCTTTGATCTTCCCCCATAAAACTTGTTTTCCCATAGTCTTTCAGTCAATGTCAACTCCACTCTTCAAGTTATTGAACTAAAATGATGAGTCATCCTTGGCTTTTATCTTGCTCTCATAGCCCACATCAAGTTCATCTTTAAAATATACCTTCAAACATATCCATAATTCAGCCACATCTCACCACCTGCACCACAACCATCCTCGCCTGAGTTATCACCTTATCCCAAGAGTCTTTTAACTGGCTTCCTGCTTCTTCCATTTTCCTTTAACATCTATTTTTCATACACGTCCTGAGCAATCTATTGACTTATGTCAGAGCTTGTCACTGCTCTACTCACAATCTTCCAGAGTTCCCTCACCCCAAACAGAGTAAAGGTCAGGTCAAGGTCACTACAATCTGCACCTCCTCACCTTTTACTTCTCTCCTCCTCCTCATTCCTTTCCAGCCACATTAGCCTCCCGGTGCTGTCTGGCAGGCCAGTGTTGCTATAGCCTCAGCACCATTGCATTGGTTGTGGCTTCTTCTTAGAATGTTTCTCCTCAGCATATCCATGAGGTTCGTTCCCTCAACTCCTTCATGTCTACGCTGAAGTCACCTTCTCAGTAATTGTCACCTTCTTTACCCCAAATCCAAAGCCTTCTTTCCTGACCCTTCCTGTCCAACGGCTTTGCTTTATTTTCTTCCTTAGTACTTCTCACCATCTGTCACACCATATCATTTACTTAATTAATTGTCTCTCCTACTAGAATATATTTGTTCACTGCTGTGTCTCTGGTACCCAGAAGAGTATCTGGCTCATGACAGTCATTTGACAGATATTTGTTGAATGAATAAATGAATGCAAGACCTCTTCCATTTCCAAATTCAATGCACCTAACATTGGTTGGGCACCCAGGCACTATGCTGGGCACTACAGAAGATAAAAAGATGAAGAAGCACAGTTTCTACCTTCTGGAACTTAATCCTTACTGACAGGGTCAGATTCAAGAGACACGACCCCAGAGTCATGTAGTGTTAGGTTAAACTTCTACCTCTGCCATCAGCCAGAATGTGACCTTGTAAGAGATTGCACCCCTTTGAGCCCTACTTTCCTCATCTGTGAACTGAAGATAAAAAAAACACATAAAAACCTTAAAGTTGGAGGATGAAGTAATTTTTGCAGTGGCACTTTACAGGACACTTTAAAAATTGTACTCTTTATTACTCTTCTTCTATCTCCTTTCCCCAGCATGCTTTAAACTCAGCTCCCTTTTCCCTGCTCCTGGGTCCTTTTATGAGGACTAGAAAAGGGACAGATCAGAAGGACTAACTTGGGGTGAGGCTAGCCACTTATTTATTCACATTGTAATCCATTCAACAAACCCGAGTCAACACCTTCTCTGTTGGACCCTGGGAATTAATCGACAGAGCCTGTGCTCTCTTGGGACGCACCTGAGAGGAGCTTTGGATAAAAGGCACTAATGGCTGGGAGAATGAAGCAGAAGGGAGGTTGCCAGAGCAGAGGAGAGAATGAGACTACACCATTTCAAAGAACATTCCTGAGGAGAAGCCATGCAGAGAAGATGGCAGAGCCAGCCAAGAACTCACTGCCCCGCACCTTCCACCCCCAACTCCAAAAGCATGGGAACAAAGGCTGGCGGGGGCTGCTAATCAGCCTGTTTTCTCCAGGAACTGATGCATGGGAGGAACAATTTGGTCAGGGCCACCACCGCGGGTGTGAACGCCACGGGAGCTTTCGGAAGTGGGGGACAGCTTTTCTGTTAAGAGTACGTGGCCACCTCCGCTTCCATCAGGGCTGGCCCCCATTCTTTGTAGGCCTGGCACTGCTGCATCCCAGGGGAGCTCTGTCACTCTGATTTCATTCTCTCACATAGTGCACCTGACTTCTAGTAGGTGTAATGTCATGGCATGGGGTTGGGAAAACAAGAAGGTTTTAATTTCTCTGAGCTTGATGGTTTCCTGCTGCTAAAATGTCTCAACAAGAAAGGAGTTAGCTGTAGTAAGGGGCAGATTGCTAGGAAAGCCGGAACAGGAATAGAAGTTTACAGAATAGCCAGGCAGTATCTAGCCATCATGAACGTGCCCTTGCCTATCAGCACCAATAGATCATCTAGAGATTAGACCAGTGACAGACAGCTAGAGAGGGGTCAAAACCCAGAGAGCAAAATAAGCAAGTGGTTTGGTGGTTCCATGAGCCCAAATTTCAGTTCTGCCACATGTTTTGTGACCTTGACCAAGTTATTGATGTTGTCAGAATTTGTTTTATCCAAAGGAAAAAAAAAGATGACAGTAAGAGTCCCCCTGGCATTGTCGTATTGAGATTTCAAGTGCCCCATACTTGGTAAGCCCTCTCTCTTAGGTCTCCTCCCTTCTTTATCTATGGAAGAGTTAACATGCTCTCTTGAAACAGGTTGCAGCAGCTGCAATTGCCCAGCTGGTTCTTGCATGGAATTTGCTGCTGCTGGAGTAAACTTGCACTTGACAGTGAGGGTGCAGTGATGTTCCCCTGACACTCCAAGAATTGCCAGTAGACCTCATAGTGGTTGTTAGGTAGTTTTGGTATAATACCCAGCCACTCCCTCTCCGGTCACGCATTATAACATTTACTAAGTAGCTACTCTGCTTCTGGCCTTTGCTCATAAAGGACTTTCTTATAACCCAGATATCACTTTGAGAATAGCATGCAGTCACTTACTGAACTTATGGTTCTTATAAGAAGTGGCAAGTAGAACTTTGCCAACCCTGGAACCTGTGATGGAGATAGTAGCAGACTCTAGGAATCAGAAGATCTGGCTTCAGGTTTTACTCTGCCACTAACTAGCTTGGGCAAATCACTGAATCTCCTGAGCCTGTGTGGCATGAGGAGACCCAGTCCCCTCCAAGGCTCTTCTGGTTTGAATGTTCTGTGTTCCCCCATTTATTCTATGCCATCCTGTTCTCTGGGATAGACGTAAATGAATGGGCATGAGTTCCATCATCATTGTGTTCTCAGTACTCATGGAACTCACCACTTCTGACCGTATATTATAATTATTTTGATACATTTATGGTATATGTAACACCGAGTCTCTGGAAGGTGTGAACCCATGCCCGAGTCCATGGTGTGTTCTCCACTGGGTCCCAGCCCAGGCACCAAGCCATTCCTGAAGTGCACCAACTAGGAACCCATCATCCATTCAAAAACTTATCAAGGCACTGTGATGGGTGGTTTAGGGAATATAAAAATAAAATAACACAGTCTCTCTACCTTCTAGGACTCTAGTACAAAAAATAAGAAATGTCACAAATAAGTACATTAATACAGAGCAGTATATATGAGTGTCACGAGATAGGAACCAGGGCTCAAATAGGAATTCAGGTACAGGAGAGCCCATCAGGTTTCTTGGAGGAAGTAGTAGTTGGATTGAGCCTTAAAACCTGGCTAAAATATTAACAGGTGGAGAAGGAAGTGGTTTATGCTGAGTGAAGTTCATAGAGGCTTGGTCAGAAAAGAAAAGAGCAGCATGAACAGAGTGCATAATTGCACATAGGGGATGATAGGAGAAAATACCGGAATGGTCTGAGAGCTTGAAGTAGTTACAAATTCTGGTTGGAGTGAATTATTAATTTCTATTTATATTAATTTTTATTTCATCTAGTTTCCTTCTTGCATGTATTTTATGATGTGTAGTATAGGCCTACAGTACTACATCAATTGATTTCAACTTTTTCTTGGGCAATTAGAAGTCATGGAAAAGTTTTGAGTGAGGAAGCAATCTTATCAGAGTTGCACTTTGGGAAACCAACCTGGCAAGCATGGATAAGACAGATGGGAAGACCAACTGATGGAGGTGGGGACAGGAAGCCCTGGAGAGGTGCTACAGTGGTCCCAGTGAGATGCAAGAAACAGACGTTGGAAACTGGTGGTGGCAGCAAGGGCAGTGGGCATGGAAAAGGTCTGGATCTGATAGACATCACCTAGGAACAGTGGACAGAAGAGGGGACAACAACTAGTCCCCAGGTCATTGAGAGTCCAAGGCTGAGTTTGGAATGTTGGCAAGATTTCTGTTGCTGGTTGGTTTTAGAGAGGAAGCTAATGTAAGTTAGAACTTGAGATCTTTAAACCAGCCACCTTACCTTGCTCACGAAGAAACTGAGTTTCAAAGAATGTGATAGATCTGAGACCATTGACAGGTATCCTGAGTCTCACACTGATTTTGCTTTTTCACAGCATAATGTTAGACTTTGTTTAACTAAACTTGCTTTTTGTTAAGTCATTTAGTACAATCTGTTTTCCAGAAATATATTATTTTGATAGTTTTCAATACTGTTAACCAAGAAATTAACAGTACATTTGTGAACTCAAAAGTGCAGCTTAAAACAGTGTTGTCAATTAAACTAGTTTGAAAAGACAATGTAAAAGAGCTTTTTTGAAACAAGTTAATGAATAATAATAATGCCATTAGCAAATATTCCATCAAAGCAAAATAGAGAATGAAGAGAACCAAAATAGAACAGAAAACAGTTTCAAGAAGATTGAAATGCTGTCAAGAAGCTAAAAACTGGAAAGTCTAAAAAGAGATGTTTGAATATACAACCTCCAAGACAGCAGATTCAGAGGTAAGGGGCTAGAGCCCAGACTGAATGGGATGAAAGAGGTGAGGAGGGCTAACATGGTCTCTTTGGAGAAGTAGGAAGGAAAGGGCAAGAAGGATGGTCTACTAGTTTCATTGGACAGCAATTTCTTCAGAACAGTGAAGCAGAGCAAGCTTGCTGGTAGAAGTCAAGCAAATGCAGGAAGACGCAACCAGAAACAGACGTGCAACCAGTGGAAGCAGGGGTCACCGTGGGTGGGTCACACCCACAAAGTGGGAGGAAAAGATTTTGTACTGGAAAAAAAGGAGAAGGATGTGTGAAGAAGGGAATTTTGAGGTGATGTGGCTGTGAGGATAGGCACAGAAAGAGTGTGAACCAGAGAGAGAGAGACAGGAACAGAAAAGGGACAGAGATGGATAATTGTCACAATAAATGCAAATCTACATGTGCTTAGTTCCCTTATTCTGACAGGAGCTTTTGTCTAACACAGTCAGCCTTCTTCTACACAAAGGAGATCTCTAGAACAGCCCTGCCTGGAGCTGAACACAAATTGCTTGATGAGCTCCTAGCGGGGTAAGTAGGGATCATTTGATTGTAGGGCCAAGACCGGGAACCCCAACTTGACCATGCACATGCAAGTCAGCTCCTAATTCTGAGAAGGCTCCTAGAGCTCCCAGAGTGGACAAGGAGTTAAATTTAAATTGAAATTTTGATGGGAGCATCAAGTAGGCTCCCTCAAGGGGATTTTGTTCCCATGGCTGTTATTATTCACAAAAACCAGCATAGCGGATTTTGAAGTAGTGCTTCCTAGGCTGATTTCCAGGAGCATCTGCCGATTTGATGAAGAATCCGATGCCATGAAAGCACAGCCAATGATGACTCGCTCCACACTGTTGTTGTCGTTGTCGCTGTTGTTTGCTGAGTGCAGCAGCTCTTTCTAGCACGGATGCTCTCAGCCTGGGACCAGAAGCCAGGCGGTACCGGGAGAGACACAGCAGGGAGAGGGCCTAGTTGTTGGCATGTCTCTTGGTTCTACCTTCTGTCCTTGGCTTGCTACTCTTCTTCTGGCGCCTAAAACCTTCACAAGGACATGTTTCCAGAAGCAGCTGAGCCAGACACACACAAGCCCCTATCATCTTGGGATTTATCCAGGGAAGATCAGAATGGTGAAAGTAATGAAGGGCGGAGCTTATTCTTTTCTCTTCCAGATCTCTCCTATTTTCTGAGACTTGAATACTGAGGAATCACATCCCATAAGGCACAAGAGGAAAATCAAGATACCATTTCTATCCATCATGTATTCAACTGTGTCCTTCTTCCTCTTAGCTGGGATTCCAGGGCACTGACCTAGGCCCTGTTCTCTAAAGCCATGCTCCTCCCAGACAAAAGCAAAGCCCTTCACTTCCAGAGCTCACTCTTTATCACCCCCTTTTTATCCAAATTTAGACCACATCCAATCTTGTTATGTAATCCCACTCTGGTTTTGTGCCCCATTGAATCCCAATGTGCAACTGCCAGTGTTACATCCCACCTCCTATGCCTGTTGTTCTCTATCACTTCTCTGGCCATTTCACTCCTGCCCTCATCAACTCCTTTTTTTGAGGGGGGGGGGAGTATTGAGGATTGAACTCAGGGGCACTCAACCACTGAGCCACATCCCCAGCCCTATTTTGTATTTTATTTAGAAACAGGATTACTGAGTTGCTTAGGGCCTCACTAAGTTGCCGAGGCTGCCTTTGAACTCTCCATCCTCCTGTTTCAGCCTCCCAAGCAGCTGGAATTACAGGCATGCGCCACTGTGCCCAGCTCCCCATCAATTCCTACTTCCTTTGCTGCCTTCTCCATCTGTCTCACCTACCATTTTCCTGCCTCCTTTTCCATCCTTCCTTCCTCCCTGTCCCTTCACTTCCCTCCACTAACTTTTCTTTTTGACTTTCTCAGCCACTTAGCTATGATGTCTTCAAGCTGTTCATGAGAGCATACCTGGAGGTAGACCTTCCTCAACCACTAAGCACACACCTCTTCCTGGCCTTCAGCCAGAAGCCCAGACATGAGATTCCTGACCACCCAAAGGAGGGAGCCAGCAGCAGTGAGCCCAAAGGCACAGGTACATGGACCAGTTTTCCTCAAGATGGGAGGATGTGAAGCAGCTCCAAAAACCTTGCCACAAGCACAAGCTGTATTTCTAGAGGGTCTCCTAAGCACAGTAATTTACCTGTGGGATGAGAATGGGGATCAAGGGACCAGGACTTCTTTCTTCATAGTACCTCACAGGAAGTCCTGTCTGATGACTCCTTTGTTAAGGGGAATAAAGATGAGAATAATTCCTGTCACTCAGGATCAGAGGGTAGAATGGGGGTAAGAGAGAACACAGACTAACAAGTGACAGTAGGAAAAAAGCCCTTAGAAAAGACTCTGGTTTATGATTGGAGCATATTCAGCCCGTGTCCAGGCAGGACTAGCATAGGACTATCAAGAGGAAGGGGAAGTTACGGCTTTCCCCTTCCTGGAGCTTGGGCTGCAAGAGAGGAGACAGCCCACCCCAATCAGTGAGCATGAACCAGGAACAGAGATGAAAGTAAACCAGGAACAGAGACAAACCTACATGAACATATCACATGGGAGGGTCCCCTACCTGTCTCCATAAGAAGCTGGAAGGCATAAGCTGACCTTTAACTTTTTTTGTTCCCCAGATTCTAATGTACAGAATGCAGATAATGCTGCCAAAGCAGACGAGGCCTGTGCCCCTGATACTGGTGAGTCTTTAGAATGTAAGATTTAGGGAAGGAATGGGGAGCAAGGATACCTAACTGCCAATTTTTTTCTCCACACAATTGTGTAACTGTAAACAGATCTTTCCTTATGTTGTCTTCAGAACTTCCATCTCTGGGGTTCTTGCCATTTGAATGTTCTGGTATTCCAAGATTAGGTAAACGTTCTTGCTTCACTTGTGCTGGAACAAATGTTTACCTCTGACAGGTCTGCCTGCCCAGAGACAGCAAGAAGCATTCTCAGAAGTATGGATGTGGGTGTGTGTGCTTGTGACTGTGCCCACACATAGGGTTGGCTCGAAGACTGAGATACAGATGATTCTATCAATGGATGGATGAAGAGGGTATAGCAAGAGTGGAAGTGTTCCCCTTCTGACAATAAATACATATATATTTGGGTATATAAACTGGGAAATTGCTAATAAATTTAATGAGGAAGCCAGCTACAGTTGTTTTTTAATTTATTTATTTTTATTTTTTAAAACAAAAAAATGCATTTCAAGTCATAGTACACATATGGAGCGCAATCCATTTCTCCAGTTGTAAACAAGATAGAGTCACACCATTCATGTCATCATACATGTACCTAGGGTAGTGAAGTCCATCTCATTCCACCATCTTTCCTACCCCCATACTCCCTCCCTTCTTTTGCCTCTCCTTTGCCCTATCCAAAGATCCTCCATTTCTTCTATGTTTCCCACCCCTACCCCCATTATGTATCAGCATCCACTAATCAGAGAAAACATTTGGACTTTGGTTCTTTTGGATTGGTTTACTTCACTTAGCATGATATTCTCCAGTTCCATCCATTTACCTGTAAATGCCATAATTTTATTCTCTTTTATTGATCAGTAATATTCCATTGTGTATATATACCACAGTTTCTTTATCTATTCATCTACTGAAGGGCATCTAGGTTGCTTCCACAGTTTAGCAATTGTGAATTGTGCTGCTATAAACATTGAAGTGGCTACATTATTGTAGTATGCTGTTTTTAAGTCTCTAAGGTATAGGCCGAGGAGTGGGATAGCTGGGTCAAATGGTGGTTCCATTCCAAGTTTTTTAAGGAGCCCTCATACTGCTTTCCAGATTGATTGTACCAATTTTTGATACACCAGCAATTTTGCCCCACCAGCAATTTTTGAATGTGCCTTTTCCCCTACATCCTCACCAGCACTTATTGTTGCTTGTATTCTTGATAACTGCCATTCTGACTGGAGTGAGATGAAATCTTAGAGTAGTTTTGATTTGCATTTCTCTAACTGCTAGAGATGTTGAACATTTTTTTCATATATTTGTTGACTGATTGTATATCTTCTTCTGAGAAGTGTCTGTTCAGCTCCTTAGCCCATTTATTGATTGGGTTGTTTATATTTTGGTGTTAAGTTTTTTGAGCTCTTTATATATCCTGGAGATCAGCGCTCTATCTGATGTGCATATGGCAAAAATTTGCTCCCAGAATGTAGGCTCTCTGTTCACCTCATTCATTGTTTCTTTTGTTGAGAAGAAGCTTTTTAGTTTGAATCCATCCCATTTATTGATTTTTTAATTTTATTTCTTGCACTTTAGGAGTCTTGTTAAGGAAGTCAGGGCCTAATCCAACATGACGGTTTGGGCCTACTTTTTCCTCTATTAGACGCAATGTCTCTGGTCTAATTCCTCTCTTGTTAGATTGATTCCCAAGTTTGTTTTGAGGTTATTGTGTGTAGAGAAGTTTTCCTGATTTCTCTTTCCTGATTCATCACTGATAAATAGAAATACAATTGATTTATGGGTGTTGATTTTATATCCTGCAACTTAGCTGAATTCATTTATTAATTCTAGAAGTTTTCTGGTGGAATTTTTTGGATTCTCTAAGTATAGTATCATTTCATCAGCAAATAATGATAGTTTGAGTTCTTCTTTTCCTATTCGTATCCCTTTAATTTCTTTTGTCTAATTACTCTGGCTAGAGTTTCAAGGACTATGTTGAATGTAAGTGGTGAAAGAGGGTTGTTGTGTTCCAGTTTTTAGAGGGAATGCTTCCAATTTTTCTCCATTTAGGATGATGTTGGCCTTGGGTTTAGCATAGATTGCTTTTACAATGTTGAGGTATGTTCCTACTATCCCTAGTTTTTCTAATGTTTTAAACATGAAAAGGTGCTGGATTTTATCAAATACTTTCTCTGCATCAATTGATAAAATCATATTATTCTTATCTTTAAGCCTGTTAATGTGATGGATTACATTTATTGATTTCCATATGTTGAACCAATCTTGCATCCCTGAAATGAACCCCACTTGATCATGGTGCACTATTTTTTAATATGTTTTTGTATGCAATTTGCCAAAATTTTATTGAGAATTTTTGCATCTACATTCATCAGGGATATTGGTCTGAAATTTTCCTTCTTTGATGTGTCTGTCTGGTTTTGGTATCAGGGTGATACTAGCCTTGTAGAATGAGTTTGGAAGGGTTCCTTCCTTTTCTTTTCATGGAATAATTTGAGGAGTATTGGAGTTAGTTCTTCTTTGTAGGTCTTGTAAAACTCAGCTGAAAATCTGTCTGGTCCTGGGCTTTTCTTTGTTGGTAGGCTTTTGATGGCATTTTCTGTTTCCTTGCTTGTAATTGATCTATTTAAGTCATGAATGTCCTCCTGGTTCAGTTTGGGTAGGTCATATGCCTCTGAAATTTGTCGGTGTCTTTGGGGTTTTCTATTTTACTGGAGTATAAATTTTCAAAATAGTTTCTAATTATCCTCAGTATTTTAGTAGTGTCTGTCGTGACATATCCTTTTTCATCATGAATTTTAGTAATTTGGGTTTTCTCTCTCTTTCTTTTCATTAGAGTGGCTAAGGGTTTGTCAATTTTATTTATTTTTCAAAGAACCATCTTTTTGTCTTGTCAATTTTTCAGTTGATTCCTTTGTTTCAATTTCATTGATTTCAATCCTGGTTTTAATTATTTCTTGTCTTCTACTTCCTTTGGTGTTGGTTTGTTCCTCTTTTTCTAGAGCTTTGAGATGTAGTGTCAAGTCATTTATTTGTTAACTTTTTCTTCTTTTAATGAATGAGCTTAATGCAATGAATTTTCCTCTTAGAACTGCCTTCATAGTGCCCCAGATATTTTGATATACTGTTTTGGAGTTCTCATTTACCTCTAAGAATTTTTTAAAATATTTTTTAGTTGTCAATGGGCTTTATTGTATTCATTTATATGTGGTGCTGAGAATCGAACCCAGTGCCTCACACATGACAGGCAAGCGGTCTACCACTGAGCCACAACCCCAGCCCCTCTAAGAATTTTTTTATCTCCTCCCTGATGTCTTCTGTTATCCATACATCATTCAATAGCATATTATTGAGTCTCCAGGTGTTGGAGTAGCTTCTATTTTTTAATCTGTCATTAATTTCTAATTTCATTCCATTATGGTCAGATAGGACATAGGGTAGTATCTCTAATTTTTTGTATTTGCCAAGACTAGCTTTGTGGCATAGCATATGATCTATTTTGAAGAAAGATCCATGTACTGCTGAGAAAAAGGGGTATTCACTTGTTGAAGGATGGAATATTCCATATATGTCTGTTAAGTCTAGATTATTGATTGTTTTAGTTTATTGAGTTTCATAGTTTATTTGTTTAGTTTTTGTTTGGAAGATCTATCCAGTGGTGAGGAAGGTGTGTTAAAGTCACCCAGTATTGTTGTGTTGTGATCTATTTGATTCTTGAAGTTGAGAAGGGTTTGTTTGACATAGATACCCCATTGGGGCATAGATATTTATAAATATTATGTCTTGTTGATGTATGATTCCCTTAAGCTTCATTATATATATCATTGCAGTGAAATGAACTTCTTTATCCCTTTTCACTAACTTTGATCTGAAGTCCACTTTCTCTGATATGAGGGTGGAAACCCCTGCTTGTTTACGCAGTCCATGTGAGTGATACATTTTTTCCCATGCTTTCACCTTTAGTCTGTGGATGTCTTTTCCTATGAGATGAGTCTCTTGGAGGCAGCATATTGTTGGGTCTTTTTTTTTTTTTTTTTTTTTTAAATCCAATTTGCCAGTCTATGTCTTTTAATTGATGAGTTTAGGCCATTCATATTCAGGGTTATTATTGAGACATAGTTTGTATTCCCAGACATTTTGGTTTACTTTTAGTTTTTAACTTGCCTAGGTTTCTCCTTTGACCTTTTCTTTAGTGTAGTTCCTCTCTTTACAGGTTTTCATTGTTGTTTTTCATTTCAGGCTTTCTTGCTGTAAATTCTTTTAACTTTTGTTTATCTTAGGAGATTTTTATTTCATCACCAAATCTAAAACTTAATTTTGCCGGATATAAGATTCTTGGTTGGCATCCATTGTCTTTCAGAGCTTGGCATATGTTGTTCCAAGCTCTTCTAGCTTTAAGGGTCTGGGTTGAGAAGTCTGCAGAGATCCTAATTGGTTTACCCCTTTATGTAATCTGATTCTTTTCTCTTGTGGCTTTTAAGATTATCTCCCTATTCTGTGTACTAGGCATTTTCATTATAATGTGCCTTGGTGTAGATCTGTTGTGATTTTGTACATTTGGTGTCCTGTAAGCCTCTTGTATTTGATTATCCAATTCGTTCTTCATGTTTGGAAAATTTTCTGATATTATTTCATTGAATAGATTGTTCATTCCTTTGGTTTGGAATTCTATGCCTTCCTCTATCCCAATAATTCTTAAGTTTGGTCTTTTCATGTTATCCCATAATTCTTTGATGCTCTGCTGATGGTTTCTTACCATCTTCACTGTGTTGTCAACTCTATTTTCAAGATTAAATATTTTGTCTGAGGTTCTTCATTGTCTGAGATTCTGTCTTCCAAGCAATCTAATCTGTTGGTGATGCTTTATATTGAGTTCTTAATTTGGTTTATTGTTTCTTTCATTTAGAGGATTCTTGTTTGATTCTTTTTCGGAATCTCTATCTCCTTATTGAAGTAATCTTTTGCTTCCTATATTTGCCTATGTGACTCTTTATCAAAATGATCTTTTTCTGCCTGTGTTTGCTGTCTTATATCATCCTTTAATTCACAGAACATTTTAATTATGTACATCTTGAACTCCTTCTCTGACATTTCTTCTGCTATGTTGACCATGGATTCTAAAAATGTAGTATCTTGGTTTGTTTGGGGCACTTTCTTCCCTTGTTTTTTCATGTTGTTTGTGTGTCTTCCCTTCTAGCACTGCAGATCCAAGGTGTGACAGTCTTTATCTTATAGGCTTATAGAGTCCCTTATAAGGTTCCAATACCTCTCCTTTAAGAGGGAGACCAATATTAACAGATCCCAATACAAACAATATATAGCCTTAAACCAAGTAGCTCCTAATAGGACATTTACAGCTTTGTCGCAATATACAGAAATTATGAGTTCAGTTAGTATCTACAATATAAACAATAGGTTTGCAAAATGGTCTACAGTTTCTGCTGATGGACTAGAGAGAACCAGGGGTAGGGTGTAGGATGAGATGTTAGGGAGGTAGGAAGTGAGGATATAGAGTTATTAGATCCTAGAAAGTGTGAAGGAGGAATCCAAAAGAAGTTGGCTAGTAGTAGAAAAGAGAGAAAGAGATTTGGGGAAGACAATAGCAAGAAAATAGAGTACAACAAACAAGGAAACATAAAAATTAAGAAAAATTAAAAATGTAAAAATAAAAGATACAAGACTATATAATACAACTGTAATATACTAATCAGATATCCCAGTTCTCAATAGCCTAATGCATGAAACATACTTGGTTTCACAAATGTTGGCGATGCGAAGGCAGGAAAAGAGCAAGAGAGAGAAAAGAAGAAAAAGGAAAAATAAAGATAATTGGGGAAAAAAATAAAGATAAATAAAAAGGCTTGCTTCCCTTCTCATCCAGAAGGTGGGGTTATCTGTTGTTTACTAGTATCTCTCCCTCAGGTCCAAGATGGCCACAAAGGTGTCCCACAATGGAGGCATCTGCTTTCCGAGATAGGGTATAGGGCCAAGCCAGAGGTGTCCTTGGGCGATGTGTTCAGAGATGCAGCTCTGTGGCATGCTGTGTTAAAGTAGGAGGCTGTCTTCAGATCCTGTCCAGTGTCCCCAGGTGTAGGTGAAAGGGGGACTCCATGCTAATAGATGGAGGTCCATACAGGAACAGCAGCCAGGGGTCCCACGTGGGAGCACAGGCTAGGGGTCTTTCACAGGTGGACAACCCGAGGTCCTGCACAATGTGTGGGTGCTAGAGTCCAGGGTCCTGCACTGGAGCAGGTCCTGTACTGGCATTGGCCAGGCTCCTACACGGGCAAGCAGCTGGGGTCCTGTGCAGGGAGGTGAGTGGCTGGGGTCCTGCACAAACACTGGGGCTTGGAGACCCGCATAGGCTCACAGCTGGAATTCCTGCATGGAGGCAACTGTCAGGGGTCCTCTGATAACTCACAGATAAACAGTATTCCCACTGCTTTAATCCAGGTCATGGAGAGACTAGGAACGCAGCGTCCATCTAGGCTTGGATCCCGATACAGTTGTTTTGAAGATATATTTGCCATGCACCTTTTTATTACGCATTCCTCTAACCTTTGTAATCACACTACTTCACACATGAAGAACAGAGGCTTTAAGAGCTTATATATAAGACAAGATTATATATGACACTTGTCTAACCTCAAAGTCCCTGCTCTCTTTCCTACACAGAAAGAGGAAACAGTGGTTTCTCTTGAGATGCCTAATGGTTTACTTCTATGTAAAGGTGCCATGTTGGTTAGTTCCTGATAGAATGACAAAGGCTATATGCTCAGTGGGGCTGTTCTAGTGCCTGCTGTCCACAGGCCCTCCCCTGGGCTGTGACAGATGTGGAACCTTCCTTGATACATTTATCAGTATAAAGTCATTCCTCTGTGCTGTTGACAGGCCCTGACCCAAGGCAAGAAGCTCCTGAGAAAACTGGAAAAAGCAAAGGTTACCATCTTTGACTTGCATCCTCATGTCCAATACAAATTTCCTGGTCATTATCAACCTAAGTTTTATCAGGCAATAGAGCATATTGGTTAAGAATCTGGACTTCAGAACAAACTGAGTGGATTTTCCTAGCTCTGAAACTACCCCTCTGAAACTAGGGGGCATGTTTGAACAATGTCTTTATGCTTTGGTGTTCCATTTGTAAAATGAAATGATAATATGAATTTATATGAAGATTAAGTGAGTTAGATATGTGAATGCTTAGGACAGTGCCTGCCACATATAACATTAGTCTTTATTTCAATAATATTAGCCATTATGATTCAGGCCATCTTACAGAAGTATACCCTATTCTTAACTCATCATGGTCTGCCAAACTCTCCTTCAGTCTGCATCCTCAGTCTTCCAGTGTATCAGCTGGGCATCCTGTTCTCATGGGAGATCATTCATGGACTCTTCGTCCCAGGTTGCTCCTGAAGCTTCAAATATAAAGCTAAAAGGATTGAACCTTGTTTGCTGTACATTTAATTTTATTTAAAATACAGATACATGATGGAGAATTCAAGCACTTGTGATGCACCCAGGGAATAAAAAGTGGTTTTGTTACATTTTTTAATATATCTACATATATATGTAGACATATATGTATATGTATATACAAGACAGATAACAGATACTACAACTGAAGGAGAAAGAGAACTCCTTATAACAGAGATCCAGGACTACAGTTTCTTCAAGTGAACACTAAATACAGTTTTAATTTTTATATTAGTCACAGCCAAAAGGAAAACTAGAAGGATTATGGAGTTTTCATTGTTAAACTAAAGGACTGATGAGATTTTTAAAACTTCTCTATGGGATGGGAAGCAGAGCATGGTTTAGAAAGGAGAGTGGCCTCTGGATTGTAAGCTTTTCAACTTGCAGGCTGCTCATGGAGCCCCAGAGAGCAAGGATGAAGAATATCAGTGTTTCCTGATGCCTTTGGGGACCACAGTAGAATAAGACCCTATAAAAATGTGGGCTTAACCATGCCTACTGAGCGCTCCACCACCCATGCTCAGGCCAGAGCCCTTTGATAAAATGGATTTAAGACATAAGTAAGTCTCACATGAAATAGAGGAAGCATGTTCTGATGTAAATCAACCTAATAGTAAGAAAAAAGGGAAAAACAGAAGTTTTAAGATTTTAAATTCCTAAAAAGAAAGTCAATGGTGAAAAACACCTTGCCCCAAACTCTTTACCCAGAGACTATCTTAACCCAAATATCTACTACCTCAAGAGGAACCTGGGAGAAACTACATTTCATTCTTGAAGTTTCAAATTTTCTGGGCAGGATATGTTTTAGTGGCTGAAGATTCTGAGGTATGAAGGAAGAACTTATTGCAGAGAAGTCATTGTGTGATATTTGAGAAAAGATGATGGATAACTGTAATGGAAGTTGGCTGATTTATGGACCCACCATGATTATTTTCAATAGCTATATTATTATAGAGCTAAAAGAGAAACTTCCAAAGATATCCTCCTGGAGAAGTGATTTGCGATGCACTATTTTCCTTGCTTATGGAGAAAATCATGTGGTCAAATCATGAAAGGGCAGTTATCTGATTCTTGGCTCAGGGGGATGCATAACATTTTTTTTTCATCTTTTCTTTTTTCTTTTTGAGACTTAAGGTTTAAAGGAGAATATTTTTTTCCTGCTGCCCCTTTTAATAGATGTCTTAATTAGATGCCCCTGTTCTTCAGAAACAAGAATCAGAGCCAGGCAGATGCCACATAGAGGGCCTCTGCCAGCAGGGAGGAGCCAACTCCTGGAATCACCAGAGATTAGACCATCTGTTGAAAATCCCAACCCTTTCCTGGTCCCAAGCAGAAGCCAGAGGAAGAAACTAGATTCTCATTTGGTATGAGCTCTCTGCACCTAACAGATCAGTCTCCAAGCTCAAGTCTAACACAGCCCACCTCAAGTTTCTCATCCCAGAGCTAGTGAGCGCATGCTTATCTCCATAAGGCACTTAGAGATGGTCTTTCACAGAGTCCAGTCATTGGCTCAGTCTGTCATTGTCATGATGTCAGCTCAGGAAGGACCTGGGCTAAATGAAGAGCTTGAGTTTCCTGGGTTTTATTTAGTTTCTTAAGCTGTTGAGATATTTCAGCAATTCAGAATGTTGGAGTCTCAGGAAAGTCCCCTATTTGGGAGAATTTTGTTTTATTGTTTTTAGTTTTCCTCAATTATAAAAAGTAGTTTACTCACATTGTAGAAAATTTGAAGAGTACAAAAAGAAAAGAAAAGGAAAAGAAAACAACAAAGATTGTTAGAGAGTAGGAGAGGAACGGATGAATAAGCAAAGCACAAAGGAATTTTAGGGCAGGGAAACTATCCTGTATGGCATGACAGCGAGGGATACATGTCATTACACATTTATCCAAACCCAAAGTGTGTACAACGCCCAGAGTGAACCCTAATGTAAACTATGGATGTCAGGTAATAATGATGTCAATATAGGTTCATCAACAAATGTTCCATCCACTCTGGTGAAGGACCTTGATGCATGGGAGGGAAGCTACACACGTGTGGGAGCAGGGGATGTGCAAAAAATCTCTATCTTCCTCTAATTTTGTTGTGAACTGAAACTGCTCTTAAATGTCTTTTATAAAAAAGAAGAGAAGCAACAAAGTTCAACAATGCAATTATGTATGTATGTGTGTGTGTGTGTGTGTGTAATTTCCTTGTAGGATGTTTCCATAAATTTTTTTACAGAATCAGGATCAGGTTGTGTATATAATTTTGGATCCAGATTTGCTGTTTGCTTAACATTATATTCACAAAAATTCCAGTCACTCAAGACTTAGGAGAAACATCCATTTTAATGCAACCCCCTTCTCTGACAGACGAAGAAACTGAGCTTGGGTGTAGGGAATAAGCTTATTTGTGCAAGATCATACAAAAGTTATCATAAAGCTGAGCACAACGGCACACACCTGTAATGCCAGCACTTTGGGAGGCTGAGACAGGAGAATCACGAATTCAAAGCCAGCCTCAACAACAGTGAGGCACTAAGCAAATCAATGGATGCTGTCTCTACATAAAACACAAAATAGGACTGGGGATGTGACTCAGTGGTCGAGTGCCCCTGAGTTCAATCTCTGGTACCAAACAAAAACAAAAACAAACAAAGTTATCATAAGCTCAGTGCAAGAATCCCTGTCTTCTGCTTCTTGCCTGGTTCTCTTTCCACTATGCTACCCTCTCCAACGGATATTGACTGTTTTTTACTGGTGGGACCTAATGTATTCAGGTGGACCTAGGTCAGGGATATTCCATGTAAGGTGGCATAAGGAGGAAGGACAGCAACAGGACAGTGTCAGTGCCACTCATCCTCTTGGACCCCAGCATATCCATGCAGGAGTGAACACTAAACTCATTCAAAACCAGAACAATGGCTCAAGATCCACGCAGATCTCCAGAGATGCAAGGATCTTCAGGAAAGGCTGTAAAAACAGCTTCATTAAAGTAAAACTGGCATAAAATAAATTGCACACTGAAAGTGTACAATTAATAAGTTCTGACATATGTGTACCCTTGTAAAAACCAGTACAATCAGCAATATAATGAATATATCCATGATCTCCAAAAGTTTTCTTTATAATTCCTTTCTCCCATCCTCCCAGCTCTGATCTGCTTTCTGTCATTAAATAGTAGATTACATCATCTGTTTTTTATATAAATTGAATCTATACCATGTACTTTTGTTTGTCTGGCTTGTTTGATTCAGCATAATAATTTAGAGATTTATCCATTTGTGTGTGTGAATATTTTAGTTATTGATTAGCACTATAGCATATAGATATTCCACAATTTGTCTATCCATTCATCTATTGTACATTTGGTTTTTTTGTTATTACATATAAAATTTCTGTGAATATTCTTGCACAAGACTCTGTCAGGACAACTTTCATTTTTCTTGGGTAAATAGCAAGGAATAGAATAGTATTATTCTATAGTAATATAGTAGGTACTGGTATACATTTAACTTTATACATAACTTCAGACTCTTTCCAAAGTAGTCAAACCATTTTACATATCTAACAGCAGTGTGTGAGAGTTCCTGTTGTTCCATATTCTCAACAGTCAGTATGACGGTCTTTTTATTTTTAGTCATTCTATGTGTGTGGTGGTATCTCATCATGGTTTTAGTTTACATTTCCCTAATGACTAATGATGTTGCACATCTCTTCATATGTTTGCCAGCTGTGTCTCTTCTTTAATAAAGTGTTCAAATCTTTTTCCTTGTTTTTAAATTGAGTTGTTTTGCTTTCACATTGAGTTTTAAGAGTTCTTCACATATTGTGTGTACAAGTTCTTTACCAAGTATTGTGACTTGCAAATATTTCCTCCCTGCCAGTGACTTGACTTCTCATTCTCTGTCTTTGAAGGGAGAAAAAAGTTAATTTTTATGAAATCCAATTCATCATTTTCTGTCTTTTATGAATTGAGCTTCTTGTATCATATCTTAGAAATCTTTCCCTAACTCAGGATCAAAAAGAACTAACATTTAACATATCGGGGCTTCCAATCCTTGAACATAATATATATCCTTATTTCTTTAGGTCTCATTTAATTTCTTTTTATATATTAATTAGCTTCAATTTGCTAAAACTTTATTAAGAACTTTGCACTTATGTTCATTGATATGCATGTTCTTTTCTTGTATCATCTTTGATTTTGGCTTTAGAATAATGCTGGTCTAACAAAATGGGTAGAATTTCTACCTCTTAAATTTTCTGGGAGAATTTCTGTAGAATTCATTATTATCTCTTCTCTAAACATTGGGTACTGTATATTTTGGCATTCTGACAGATATTCTTAAGCTTTGTTTTAGGGTATAGTTAGGTTACTTGAAAATAATTTGGTAGGGGAAGTCTAGCTTTTAAGTTTATTGGGCAGAAACAGAAAGGCCAATATTGCCTCATCGTTGAGGAAAAACTGAGTACTCTGCTGATGATTTGGGAGTTACAGGGGTTATCTACCTAGATGATAGGAATAGACATTATTCCTCATTCTCCTTGCATTCCAACTAACTTTGGTTCTTTCTCCACCTCAGGTAGCTAGCTAGCTAGCTTCCTCACACCAGAGTGCTAACCACTGCTCAGCTGAATAATTGAGAATAACTCTCTGCTGTTCTACAAAGGGGACCTTCTATATATGTCTGGAGTTCTCTCCTGTGAAGTTTCCTCTGCTCTGCACTCTGCTCTTTGACCTCTGCCACTTTGGGCTACCCATCCATCTCAACTCAGAGAGATTGCCAGGTCTGCCTGGGTTCCTCCTCCCTGAGTACAGCCCAGGAATTCTTTTCAAATAATAAGATGTGAGTCCTGTAGGGGTCATCTCATTTGTTTCTCATCTTCTCAGGGATCACTGTGGTTACCTGATATTAATGCCCTAGGAATCCTTGTTTTGTGTCCTTTGTCCAGTTTTTTAGTTGTTTCAGGTGGAGGGATTACTCCATGTTAGTTAAATTTGAAATTAGTTAGTTAAAGTTGATAATGTTTTAATGGATGAATAATCTGAAGATATAGCAATAACTTGGGGTATAAGTAACTACTCAGTGCAAAGGACTTCTCTCATTTGTCCTCTACATTATTGCTATGTTTTTTCATGACTTCTCCTCCATTTTTCTGTTGCATATATAATTTTATTATCATCCTCCCCTATCTCTCTACCCCAGTTTTTATCTCATCCAGTTGTATTTTCACCTCTACTTGCTCACCCCCAAGGCTTTCTGCTCTTGTTTCATAAAGGTTATATCTTCCTGGAACCTACTGAGGGTCTTATTCAGTTGGAAATTATATTCAAAGATCTGGTCCCCTGAGACCTCAGAATGAAACATCCTTTCCTTATTTTGTAGCTGTTATAAGCTCCCCCATGTTCTCTTCATGGAGCGCTTTGTAGCACATACAGGGCATTAATCTCCCCTGCTGTGCCTTTGACTCCCTTCAGACCACAACCTAAGCCCTGAGACCTGGCAGGCTTCCATCTAGCACATTGATGGAACATTGACTCCCATTGCTTGGCTCTCTGGTTCTCTGAATGAAGAGTGTACAGGCCACATGGACTTCTCCAGGAGATATTGCTAATAAGTCACTACCCCCCTCTTCAGCACTTTCTTACTTAATAAATTTGTATTACTTGGTGGTTTTACAACACCTAAGATGGATTTTCCACTGCCAATCTTCTCTTTATTCCCTGGTCAGTTGTTTTCTGTGAGCTGTATACCCCTGCTGGGTATAAAATGATCATTTCTGAATGGGTATGGAAGTAGAGAGGCTGAGGAAAGAGAGAAGACACTCAAGGTACCTCAAAAAATAGAATTCACATTGGATGAAGTGGCACACACTGGTAATCCCAGCAATTGGGGAGGCTGAACCAGGAGGATGGCAAGTTGGAGGCCATCCTCAGCAACTTATCAAGCCCCTGTCTCAAAATAAAAAAGGGCTGGAGATGTAGTTCCATTGTAAAGTGCCCCTGGGTTCAATTCCTAGTACCTTCTCCCAAAAAAGTTTTAAAAAAATAGAATTCACACAGTAAAATATAGCTGGTGTTCTTATTAGTACTAGACCTTATATTTCTGAACTAGAATGCAGTATGGAGGAGACAAAGAATTCTTCTAAGAGGGAAAACTTATTCTATTCCTGGGACACAATAAGTATATTAGTCAGCTATGACAAAATACCTGAGAAGAAAAACATAAAGAAGAAAAGATTTATTTTGGCTCATAGTTTCAGAGGTTTCAGTCCATCGGAAGTTGGCTCCATTGCTTTTGAGTCTGTGGTGAGTTTGAGGATCTTTGCATAGAAGGCATCACAACGATGGCCTCACCTCACTGAAGTGAGAAATGAGGATGGTGGACAAGATATAGTCCCCAAAGGCACCTCTCCCAAGGACTCACTCCCTTCAACTAGGCTCCATCTCTTAGAGTTTCCACCACCTTCCAGTAGCATTCAATTATGAACCCACCCACCAATAGACTGACTAGTCCACTGATGGGATTAGAGCCTTCACTGCCCCAAATCTCCATCTATAAACATTGCTGTATTGTTGGGCTGGGGCTGGGGCTCAGCGGTAGAGCGCTTGCGTCACATGCGTGAGGCCCTGGGTTTGATCCTCAGCACCACATACAAAGCAATAAAATAAAGACATTGTGTCCATCTACAACTAAAAAAATATTTTTTAAAAAAAATTGCTGTATTGTGGACCAAATCTTCAACACATGAGCCTTTGGGGGACATTCCAGGTCCGGACTATAACAATAAGTCACTTTCTACATTTTCTTTATTCAAGTGACTAGACTTGCGATTAGTAAAAGTTCTTCTTAGTTTCTAGAAATTATTTGATTGTTAGTTCTGCTGTTCTCTTGTCTTTAAATGAGTTATCTCCTTGTCTTTAAATGAGTTTAAGAATAAAAGTATGAGTATATTGGTAAATGAGTTTAAGAATAAAAGTATGAGTATATTGGTAAATGACTACTGGTGATTTGCCATCTTGAAATGCCAAAATTACTTCTATAAGTGGGGTGTGTTCCTGAAGAGTACACTAAATGACATTCACCTATTGACTATTAATATTATCAAGAGTCACTATCATTTTTTCTGAAAAGTTACCAAGAATAGATGAATTTCTTACAAGGAAATAGACTTTTAAAGGGTCAGAATGAAGTCCATTTAGAGAATATGACCTCCACAAACAAGATTTCTAAGACCACTGATTTCATCATACCTATGTAACTCAAGCTTTTGAAGACACCAATATAAAATTCTTAACCTCTACCATGATGAGACTGGAGAAATAAAGAGGGGTTAGTACTGAATATAAAGTGTCCTTGAATGCTCTCCTTTTTCCCATTTGCAGACTCAAAGATGGTGGAGAAGCAAGCACCAGCTAAAGACCAAGTGGATGCAACCCCCCTGGGAGCACCGGCTGTTCCATCTTCAAGTCCAGAATCCCCCATAGTGTACCTGAAGGATGTTGTGTGTTACCTCTCCCTGCTGGAGACGGGGAGACCTCAAGATAAACTAGAGTGTAAGTGCTCACCCTGTCAAGGGGCTTCAGCTTTTTCCTAGGGGAGGATCTGGGGTCCTGTCAATCATTCTTTAATATACTGAAGATTAACCTAGGCTCATGGGTATGGGTCCTGTATCTTTGGGGGAGGTTTCTCTGTCCTACTGCCAGCAGTGATAGGAACACTTCCTAAAACCCACCCTTTGACACAGTGCCACTTGTATTTAGGATAGGAAGGGCATCAAAGACCTTGGCTTTGAGAACCAGAACTTGGAAAGGATAGAAGTGCCCATCCAGGGGTCAAAACTCCTTTGCTTGGCTGGCAGGGCTTTCTGAAAGCCTCCGATTCAAAAGCTGCTGCCTCCTCTCATAGGCTTTTCCAGGAAAAATGTTCAATACCTGACCTTCTTCCCTCCCCTATTTCATAAATAAGTGACTCTTTAACCATGAGGAATTCTGCCCCTTTTCCTTGGGCTCTAATGGACCTCTGTCATGGTAAGGTTATTTCCATTTCTTCTCCACTGTCTACTCACAAGCTCTTTGGTCTCTGAAGAAGGGAGATTAGTTAATTAGAATTGAGCTTGGTTTCATGGTGCTTCAAAGATGGTTTCAAAAACAGATCTTCAGGAAGAGAGTAAGAGCTGGGGCAGAGAGAGCTGGCAGTCTTGAAGAGGACTCAGCCCAGGAGTTCTTTCACTGGCCTCTGGGGGCCTGCAGGCATGCTTTTTAGAACAGGGGATAATGGGACCTTGTTCAAAAATACCTATTGTCTTCCTTTCTCTTGGGAACTTAAGTAGAGGGGAAGGGAAAAAAAGCATATACTTTATAGCAAAAGTCAAAATTCCATTTAGTAATAAGACTAGTCAACAAAACTTAAACATTAACACAAGAAGTCTGCCAAAGGTTAACCCTGCCAAAACCAAAATGAAACAGTTTGCTCATTAGCCCAGTTTAAAATCTCCCCCATAGATTTGAGGTGTTAACAATTGCAAGTCTTAAGTGCTAATTTAGTAGCAAATGTAGCACATTTCTGTTTTCTTCTGGCTAATGTTAGAAGTGAAATGTCAAATTATTTTCAGCATTGAGCTGGATTCTGAGTTTTAGGCATTATATTTATTAATAACTGCCAAGGACAAGGTAGCAAATTCTTCATATTAGCAACTCTCAGACTGAGTCTTGAAATGGCAATGTAAAGAAACTTCAAAATTTCTATTATAAAAAATCCTGAAGGTACATAAAAGTAAAGAGTACAATGAACACACACTTAAGTCTTACTTAGCTCCAACAAGGATCGGCTTCTGGTCAGTCTTGTTTTGTTTATACTTCCCAAACATTCCCTCTGCCTCAAATTATTTCCAAGCAAATTTCAGGCATCACATAATTTCATCTGTAAATATTTCAGTATGTGCCTCTAAAATCACTGGTTCCTTTGTAAGGAGAACCACATCACTATTATCACATCTAAAGACAACAATTCCTTACTATTATCAAATATTCAGCCAGGATTCACATTTTCTGAATTATATATTTTTAATTGTTTCTTTGAATCCAAATCCAAAGAAAGCCCATATGTTGCCATTGGTTATTATGTCTCTTCAGTCTCTTTTAATTTCTTGGTTCCCTCTCCATTTTGCCAGTTTTTTTCCTTGCAAATTTGTGTTGTAGTAATTTGATTATTTATTCTGTAGAGTTTTCATTTTCATTTTTTTAATGTAATGATATCAGTTCAAATCCTTCCCTAATTTTAGTGACTGAAAACAAGCTTTTCTTTTAAAAACGAAGCATGTGCCTTTCGGGAAGTAATAATCTGAAATCTCAACTACTGCCAAGACAGTAATACTCTCATCACTAAACACCTTATATTTGCTACGTACTTTAAGTACATTTTGTCATTTTAATCTCACAGCAATCCTGAAAGGTCAAGAGGATTATTCTCATTTTACATGTAAGCACAGGAAGGTTGAAAGATTTGTCCAAGGGCACATCACTGAAGGTGGAGCTGTTCCCTCAGGTCTTTCTAGTTCTATGGTTCATACATAGTAGAACCAGGGAGAGGTGCTTGTTAGACAGTCTCCTGAGCCCAGAGTCCAGAACAAGGTTAGTGGGAAGCTCCGTTTTTCTTTCTGTTATTCCACCATCTGTTCAGGGATTAAGCAGCATACACTGCATGCCCCTGACCAGGACATTCTGAGGAGTCACAAAGAATCAGAAACCCATGGTTCTACTTTCATAGAACATGGACTCCATCAGGAAGACAGCACTGAAAAAAAATACAAGGTGCAGGGAATGCCTAAAACATCTGGAGGGCAACTTAGTGTGAGCAGCATGTATGAAGGGGTTACCTGAGACCAAGGTCAGCTGGGGGAGATTCCACAGAGAAAGCAGACATGATGAAGAGCTTAAAGAATGAGAGAAAGGCCGGGTGCAGTGGCGCACGCCTGTAATCCCAGCACTTAGGGAGGCTGATAAAGAAGAATCATGAGTTCAAAGCCAGACTCAGCAATGGCGAGGTGCTAAGCAACTCAGTGAGACCCTGTCTCTAAATAAAACACAGAATAGGGCTGGGGATGTGGCTCAGTGGTCGAGTGCCCCTGAGTTCAATCCCCAGTACCAAAAAAAAAAAAAAAAAATGAGAGGAAGAGGAAGAACTGTCTAGTCCTGCTTCCTACCTTGCTTACTTCAGAGGCCACAGAGAACCCATCTCTGTCCTTTGGGTGAATGAAATATAGGTTTCTAGGTTCTATAAATGAACTTTTTGTCTTTAATTCAAATTTCCTTCCCAGATCTTCTTTATATACATCACCTCCCTACAGCTGGAGCATAATTGAAGACATGTTTCCAAATAATATATTGACATTAAAAAACAAAACAGACATACAGGTGGAACATTCCTAATCTGAAAATCCAAAATTTAAAATGCTCCAACCTCCAAAACATTTTGAGTCTCAAGATTATGTTACAAGTGGAAAATTCCATACCTGACCTCTTGTGATAGGTCACAGTCAAAACACAAGTAACCCCCCCCCAATTATACAAAAATTACATTCAGGCTATGTATACATGAAATATAATTGAATTTTGTGTTTAGATTTGGGTTATATCCACAAATTATCTCATTGTGAGTATGTGTATATTACAAATTTTTTTTTTAAAATCCAGAACCCAGAACTCTTCTGGTCCCAAACATGTCAAATAAGGAACCCTCAACATGTAATATCTTCCGTAGTAGTATTTGCCTTTTAAGATTGTTACTGAGGATTAAATAATAATGATAAAGTATATATAACAGTACCTGGTTCATATTAAATGCAATATGTAAATGTTCATTAATAAAATAAATAGTACAGGTTGAGTAAATTTCAAGAACTGTTAATTTGGTATATCAGTTATATTCTAATCCTCAAAATAACTCTAGGAGGAAGAAATTACTATAATTCCCATTTTACAGATAAGGAAACTGAGCCCAAAGAAATGATAACTGGTGGTGGGACACACCAGCATTTAAATCTTCTTAACTTCATATTTGTTTTATGTGCAATGGAAACAAAGGCCCCTCTATAATTCTAGTACCTCTGCCCCACGATCAGCTGGGCAGCTGCTTTGAGTTGTGTTCCAGTGTAGTGATGCCAAGAGATACGCATGCCCTCCAGAAATCACACTTGTGACCTGAATCTCATCAGCCACAGAGTTATTGCCTGGGCAGATCCAAACCCAAGCAACTTGTTTCTCCTTCCTCATCTCTCCTGTGTAAGAAAGTCAGACTTTGCACTTGGAAGGTGAGTGAACTGGCTACAACAGCTTTTGAGTCAGTGATGGCCAGAATTGACCCAAAAAACTTGGTAGCACCAAAATCCCAGCCCATCTGGGGTTCCTGGAGGACACCTCAAGCCTGACCTCTGTGTTTCTTGCAGTCATGTTTCGTCTCTATGACTCAGATGAGAACGGACTCCTGGACCAAGCGGTAAGCTCTCACTCCAAATATCCCTCCTGGATCTGAGAAAGCCTGGGGTAGCGGGGAGCAGGTGGAGGAAGAATTTGAAAATTCTCCATTCTATCTTTATGGGAATTATAATGTCTTAATAATGACTACAGAGATCTGAGCAGAACCTCTGCCTTCTACTTCTAAGGAGCCAGCCTTGCAGAGGGCAAAGCCCAATTTGTCTTTTCATTGCAGAAGCCTAGGATCATAAAATCTCAGACTGCCGATATGTTTTAGTATTTCATCTAATTTAACTTCCCCAATCACAACTTCCCCTGAAATTTCCTGTGGCCAGGAGGAGGGGCCAGGGAGGCAACAAGACCAGGGAAAGAAGGAGAGGAAAGGAGGTAAAGGTGTGCTTTGCTGTCACTTTGCCTTCCTCTCATTTCCCAGGGCCAAGAGCCTGGGAGTGTCTGGTTCTGCCTGCTCTGAGCACTTGATCCCTTCCCACTGCACCTGAGAAAGCCTGAGACTCACCTCCCCTGTCAGCAAAAGGCAGGGATAGGTCAGGGACTGCAAAGTGAGAGGAAGAATAGAAAAGAAGGAAGGCAGAAAGGGAAGGAGGTACGTGACGTCAGATAGACCCTGTGGTCATGACTGGCAGCTCGAGTCAGGGCCCAGTAATGGGAAGGCTGTGAGGTTGAAATTTAAGGGGCTGAGTCAGACCAGAGACAGGAAGGAGAGAACAAGTCCACTAGACCAACAGAATCCTCCCAACTCCCTTGAAACCCAGGTGTCCATGTGGGAGTCCTCCAGCCACATGGCAGTCTGTGGGTTGAGGCATTTGAGGGAACAATCAGACAGCTACAGACTCGCAAGCATTTGGTCAGCACTCACAGTGTCCCGGATGTCAGGCACTATTCTAAACACTGGAGATACATCAATGTCCCTAACTGACAAAATTCCATCTCCATGTAAAGCTTTCAATCTGGTGCAAGCGTTGACATTAAACAGCATAGGAAGGATCTGTGCTAAGAAGAAAAATAAAGGCAGGAGAGGAAGCTGTTGGAGGGAGTTGCAGCTTTGGCTAAGGTTGTCAGGGGGACCTTCCTAAGAGGGGAGTCTAAACAGGGACTTGAGGAGGTGAGGGAGTCAGTCATGAGGGCATCTGGGCAAGGAGCCTCCAGGCAGAGGGGACAGTGAGTACAAAAGCCTTAGAGGTGCTGGGGTGTTAGAGGACTACCTGGAATCCTGTGTGGCTGGACCACAATGAGTGAACCGATGAGGTCAGAGTAAGGAAGAAACAGGAGACGAGATCAGAGGAGATATGAAATGGTGCTCAGGGGAACTTTACCAAGCATATCAGGCTTTCTGGGCGATTAAAAGGATGTATCTTTTATTCTGGAGAATGGAGAACCACTGAGGATTTTGAGCAGAGTGACGTGATTGACTTCTATCTTAACAGAATTGCTTGAGCTATTGTATTGAGTATAGACAGTAGCAATACAAGCAAGGGTACCAGTTAGGAGGTGACGAGAGCAATCAAGGCATGAAGTCATGGCAAAATTGCATGGAGTGGAAGCATCGTCAGTGCTCAAGAGTAGTTCAAGTCCTGATACATTATTTTCTCCTCCCACCTCCCAAGTACTAGGGATTGAACCCAAGAGCTCTTTATCACTGAGCCACATCCCTGCCATTTTTATTTTGAGAGAGAGTCTCACTAAGTTGCTTAGGGTCTCACTAAATTGCTGAGACTGGCCTCAAACTTGTGACCTTCCTGCCTTAGCCTCCTGAGTCTCTGGGATTGCAAGCATGTTCCACCACACCCAGCCCGGTTGTATTTTCAAGGTGACATTTGTGGACTGAAACAAGTCTGAAAAGAATTGGTGAATTGAACTTTCTACCTGGAATCCCTACCTGGAATTCCTGGCAGATGAACTTCCAGCTTCTTTTTGAACAGTCCCAATGATGAGAGTCAAGACAGCCATTCCACTGCTGGGGCAACTGTTAGAGCTTCCTTCCTGCACACAAGGGATCTCTCTCTCTCTGCCAGGACAGTTTTCAACACAAACCTGATGCTCTTCCCACCTCTCCCAGCCCAACAGACAGGCCAAAATAGGCTAATCCTAGAGTTCTTCCTTTTCTCCATCCCTCAGCTCCCCTCATTCCCCTATAGCTGACCAAGACAAGCAGGACACCAGTTCCAACAATAGGCCTTCATGTATTCGAAGGTGCTGTCACATCTCCCCAGCATCTTCTCCAAGCTGAGAGTGTCCCTGTTCATAACTGTTTCTCATGAGGCAGTCTCAAACACCCACCCTGGACTAGCTCTCGTTTGTTAATACCATTCTTAAAATATGACACACATCAGACCCCACCACTCCATGACTCTTTATCCAACTGTGGCCTGACCAGGGTAGGCATTGGAGAGCCAGTTCTTTCTGAAATCTTCTCACTCCTCTTCTAGTTACACAGCCCAAAACTGATCTAATCCTCATTTTCTGAATCACATTTTTCATTGAACCTTGAACCCAAGTAGATCCATAAGCTCTTTTCCTTTGGAACTTCTGCCAAGTCCTGACCTCACTTTATGGCCACTTCCTTGCCTTCCCCTACTGCCCTGTCCTGTAGTTTTCCTATAGATTACTGTTTCAATTTAAGTGAAATGTAAGTTTTAAATCCCTAATGGGGTTTAGCTTGCTTGTTTTGATTGGCATTCAACCTGATGGTGGTAATACTTTTCAACCTTGCTCCGGTCCACCCACACATCCCCCCTGAACAATCCTGCTACAGACATCTTAGATAGTGCCCACACATGAGATGCTGACCTTGACACCAAATACTTTCTCAGTCTGATATGTTCCAGTGGGGCCTTCTGTACACTGACTCATCAGCACTCAACAGATCTGTGAGGTGGAGTCTGGCCTTGGTACCAAAAGGCTCACTTACCAGGCAAACATATCCCTTAATAATTTCCCATTTATAGAGTCCTAGGTTCAGGGTGGGACCATGATGCAAAGGATGCATCTAAACTTCAGTGCATAGTAATCAAGTGAAATTAATCCCTGAGAGAGGGGAAATGGATCCCAAGTTGCTAACAACAAAGTGTGACAACTTCCCTGGTTTGTATTTGTGGGAGAAAACAGGAGAACTCTCTATGCCTTTCTAGTTAAAGGATAGAATAAGGGAAGGAAGGTGACCTGGGAGGAAGTCAGTGTTGAGAGAGATTTCTGCATATCATGTCCTGTACTTCTTGTGAGCATCTACTGAGCTCTGTGGTTAAGGCAGAAATAAATAGTAAGCTCCTAATGAAATACTGCTTTCTGGGCTGGAGTTGTAGTTCAGTGGTAGAGCACTTGCCTAGCATACATGAGGCCCTGGGTTCAATCCCCAGCACTAAAATAAATAAATAAATAAATAAATAGTATCATGCTTTCTTATATTGTGATTTGGAGTGTATATTTGAACAACTTTTAAAAAAAAAGAAATACTGATTTCTTCTCATGCTCTATCCTACCCATCTTCCCACTGGACTCAGTTTTGAGTTTTGTTCTTGATAACACCTCTTTGGTATCTCCCCTTGATATTTACTCCTCTGATATTTTCTAGGAGATGGATCGCATCGTCAACCAAATGCTACATATTGCTCAGTATCTGGAGTGGGATCCCACAGAGCTAAGACCTGTGAGTTTCTGTAAGCAGAGGGTGACTTCAGAGTGAGCTTTCAAAATGAAAGTGGGACATACTCAGGACTTGGGTGCCAATGTTTACGGTGCAGGCGCTCCCAGACTCATTTTCTTTCTGGCAGCTTCTTTGGGATAGCTGCTTTGGGGACCTCCTGCTTCTCTGATAGAAAAAATATCAATGGCAGCAGAAAAAGTGTACAAATAACAGAAATCATATCTTCCTCTAACCTTTCCACCAGAGCTAAAATTTTATAGCAAGAATTCATAGATCAGAGAATTTGAAGCCAGAAACAATTTTAGGGATTTTTCTCAATCACCAGGTAATATTAATAACAATTAACTCCATCTAGGGGTTTCTTATGTATCAGGAATTATATTAGACACTTTGTACATATTTTCTCTAATCCTTGCTACACTGCTGGGATTGTAGTGTTATTTCCATTTTGCAGATGAGCAAACCTGAACCCGGAGAGGTGGGTGATGTGCCCAAGGCCACACTGTCCAGTCAAGACAGAGTCAGACCTAGAACCCTGGTCTCCTCACTCCTCATCTGGTCCCTCACTGCTGTACTCATTTTGAATAAGAGGGAAAAAGGGTGCAACAGAAGATGGGTGATGTAGGACCAAAGAGATAGCAGAGGCCAGAGGGAGGCAGAAAAATCAAGGATGAAAATGAACACGTTTGTCACTCTTTGGATTCCACAGATACTGAAGGAGATGTTGCAAGGGATGGACTACGACCAGGATGGCTTTGTGTCTCTACAGGAATGGGTCCACGGAGGGATGACCACTATCCCACTGCTGGTCCTCCTGGGGATGGATGACTCTGTAAGTCGATATGCTGGAGTTCAAAGATCAGTAACATTTTGGAACATTGGAATCCATGTAAATATCTATGGCTTCTAAGCTGGACGTCCCAATGGGCTTGCCATGCACATGGATTGACTCAAAAGTTCTCTCTATTCTCAGTCCTTTACCTATTCATGCCCCAAATATATTCATCTATTCAACAAACATTTGCTAAATTGTTAATGAATTTAAAACATTGTTCTGTATGCTGTGAGGGACAAAGATATGATATTTGCCTGCAAAAAGCTTATGCTCAATCAGGAAAAGTGGAAGAGAAACTTCAAGAAAGATGCCAGGTGTGGTGGCGCATGCCTGTAATCTCAGCAGCTTAGAAGGCTGAGGCAGGACGATCATGAGTTCAAGGTCAGCCTCAGGAACTTAGTGAGGCCCCGAGCAACTCAGTGAGACCCTGTCTGTAAATATAATATAAAAAAAGGGCTGGAGATGTGGCTCAATGGTTGAGTGCCCTTGGGTTCAATCCCTAGTACCAAACAAACAAACAAAACCTCAGGGAAGAATCCCATCTTTTTGACAAATTATATTTTTAACTGGTAAGAATTAGAGAAGGAAAGAAGGGAGGAGGAGAAGGAGGGAAAGAGGGAAAAAAATGATGTGTTGGAGGGTGGCTTTCATGGATGGTCTCCTATTTATCAAAACAACCAGATAAGGTGGGTATTTTTATCCCAATTTGTATAGAGGGAAAACTGAGGTTCTGAGCCTAAGAAGCAAAGGAAGAACCAGGATTTGCAGCTGACTCCAGAGACCCTGCACTTTCTGATTCCCCACATGTGACCATAAAAACAACAGGAAGAAACTTTGGGTGGGGGGCAGTGTTGACCAAGAAGAATGCATGAGATTTTGATAATACTTTCTTTAGAGTAATGATGAGGTGGAAGGACCTAGGAGGAGCACCAGGTGTCAAGGTTGGGTATGACTAGGCTGGTAGAAGATGGTAGAAGAGAAAGCTTAAAGCAGGCAGAACAACTTGATCAAAGACCCAAATGAAAGAAAAGTCAGGGAAATCTCCCAGTTGGATCAGAAGAGGAGATTCATGTAAAGGCTTAATGTGAAATCAGTGGTTATAATAGCCTGCATCTGACCCAGTTACTGATTTTTTTTTTCTTTTTTTTTGCTTATTTACCAAGTACACTGACTTCCATACCTGAGGGAGGAAAATTAGAACTATGGAAGGGTAAATGGTGGCATTAAGGATTTACCAGAACAGTCACATGGGCTGTGTGATCACTCCTTTGAGATTTCTGAAGTATCATAGAGAGAAATTGAATAGGAAGTGGAGTTGGGTTAGCCTGAAGCTGACTGTCATGGCCCGTCACTCCAAGCCACAGTCCTGCAACTCAGGACTACAGTGGAGCCTTCATTTCCAAAGCTCAGGAGCTGAGAGTTCTGCCCCATCTTGTACCATGTCCAGTTCTTCCCAAGTGCTAAGTAGTAATCAAGGAACCAGGATCTATACAACTCCTTTCTTAATCCTCAGAACCCTAGAAAGTCAGAGGCAGAGAAGACATTGTCATCCCTGGTGTGTCCCTTTCATCTTAGAAACTGAGATCTAGGTTGGTAAAGGACTTGCCCAAGGGCACACACCAAATCTGCACGGAGGCCATCCACCGCATTCAGTAACATCAGACCGCCCCCTCAAGAAGCAATATGTACAAGAACCCACAGGAGCCAGGAACTGGGTGCTCAGATGAGTAAGCTTTCTGCTATTGATACTCCCATCCAAATGGAAGTTCTGCTTGGGTGCTATCCCAACGCCATTGTTTGGCTTTCCTCATGTGGGGAATGAAGATGGGACATTTTTGTCACAATGAATTAATTTCTGTTTTCTGCCCTATTTGGACTTGGTGGAGTTCAAAATCTCTACATAAAAAGACCCACTATTTTCTGGCTAGAAGACAGAGAACCTGTTTCTTCAATATTGTCCCCAGTATGTCCCTCAAATACTAAATCAGCCTTATAGACTACTATGATTTATCAGGAAAGAGGCAAGTGAAAATTAAAGCAAATTTGATTCTTGGTCATCAAAAGCTTTATGCATTCATTTAAAAATATGTACTTAAATAAGTTTTTAACATTCAATATTTGGGGATTTAGAGAAAGCTTCCATCCATGCCTTTAATGTCCTATTTCTTGTTTGTTCTTTTCAAACCCCACATATGATCACTGAGGAGTCTAGGGACTTAGGCAAAACAATCTCTGGGTGAACTGTAGCAGTGGCGTAACACCTGAAGGTCACTGCCACATTCTGCAGCCTCCGCTGTGTGGAAATGAAAAACCACATGATGGTGCTGTAACCTAAGCAGAAATGTTTCCTTATTCCAAGTCACAGTCTATTGGCTTCTTGTATCTCAAAAAGCAGTAGCTGAGAAAGCCAAGGTAGCTAACTGACTTAGCAAATAAGGGTATTTTCAGATAAAATGATAGTCCTTTCAGATACTTGAAGAAGCTGGATCTGCTTATAAGGGCTGTAATTTCTGTCCATGAAGGAAAACACTGCGTTGTGGAGGTAGGAGAGAGGCCTGGAAGGAGCATGGGCTGTGAGGCCAGCCAGAGCCCCTAGTTCAACTACTGACTGCATCACTTATTCTCTAGATGGTCTTGCGCTAGTTATAGCCCAAGACTCTCTGTTTCTCATCTATAGACTAGAAAGCAATCTCCTTACTCCTAAATACACGCTCTACTTATTTTCGTATACCCCAGTAGCTGTTGCAGAGTAGGAACTTAATGAAAAATTTTAATGTATTTGGCTGTGGATTATGAGCTTCACTCACATTATTTAATTCTTAAAAAAAAAAAAAAACATCAATATGTTTGCTGAAAGAATGAATGAATCAGTCATCTGGTAAATCATTATCCATTTGTATCTACTTCCTGAAGTGGAGACCCTTAGATAAAGGGGCATTAATTCTATAAAACTCAGTTCTGGAAGAAGCAGGGTTTTGAGGTGGTGAGAAGTAATGAGCTTCACCTGAACCAGGGGAAGAGACCAACATTTGGAAAAGAATGTGGGCTGCGGCAGAGACCATAAGCAGAAGTCTGGGCCCAGAAGTAGGACTGACCACAGTCCTACTGATCCGTACGGAGGCATAAGTGCCCAGAAGTAAGGACTGGACTTGAGTCCTGCACATCGAACTGTATGTCCCTGACTATGGATCTCCATCACCTTACTACCTACCACACTTTTCCCCTTCAGACCAATCCAAGAGATACTCTTGTGATGGAGTCTATGAGAAACATTCAGACCTAGCATTTGTGGGGAGGGATGTCCTGAAGCCACAGCCTGGAGTCACACTGTGCTCCCAGGGACACAAGGTGGGAGACTTGGTGTTCCAGAGAAGAAGTGTGATTGTGTGAAGTGTGGTTTATCTAGTGGATGAAGATGATTTCACCTTTGAGCCAAATCTGGAGATGATCCCTCTCTCTGAGACATGCTCTTTACTATTTTATCTGTATGCAGAAAGTTTGTACAAAGAGCACATTGTTTTTACTAAACTATTTTTTCCCTATTTAACCATTAGCACATACAGTAGAAAATTTGGAAAATAGAGAAGAAAGTAGAAATTAGAGAATAAAATTAATGCACAGTGCTGTCAGCTATAGCTAACCTCTGTTAACAGGTTAGTGAAACTTCTTCCCAGCAAAGATCTTAGTACATTACGACTAAACTCAGAATGTATCATCAAGCCTGGCATAGTGGCGCATGCCTGTAATCCTGGTAGCTCGGGAGGCTGAGGCAGGAGGATAGAGAATTCAAAGCCAGCCCCAGCAACTTAGTGAGTCCCTAAGCAACTTAGCAAGACCGTGTCTCTAAATAAAATATAAAAAAGTTCTGAGGATGTGGCTCAGTGGTTAAACACCCCTGGGTTCAACCCCTGGTACAAAAAAATAATAATAATATATCATCAAATTTGACTTCTGGCTTTTTCACTCAGCAATATATCATGGGCACATTCTCATGCCATTACATAATTCTTTAAATGACTTTTTGGTTGCCATCTAACATGAAGTCATATCAGTGCACTACAATTAATCTTTTAGTAATTTGGAGACTTTAGGACATTCCAGTTTTTCATTATGTTAAATAATGCTGGGTTAAACATCCATCAGAACACAAAAATGCTCATCTGTCTTTTTAAAGTTACTTCTTTAGGATAGAGACTAAGAAAGGAAATTTCCAAGTTAAAGGTTGTAAACATAGCCAGGCGTGGAGGTGCAAGCCTGTAGTCCCAGCACTTAGGGAAGCTGAGACAGGAGAATCCCGAGTTCAAAGCCAGCCTCAGCAATGGTGAGGCGCTAAGCAACTCAGTGAGACCCTGTCTCTACATAAAACACAAAATAGGTCTGGGGATGTAGCTCAGTGGTTGAGTGCCCCTGAGTTCAATCTCCCTTACCAAAAAAAAAAAAAGGTTGTAAACATTTAACAATTTTTAGATAGATAGACAGATGATAGGTAGGTAGGTATGTAGCTAGATCGATCAAATTGTTCCAGTTTACACTTCTGCCAGCCATTTGAAGAGGGTTTATTTTATCCCCCGCCCCCCATGCCCATTCAGGTATTCTTGTTCTTAATGTTTGCTAATTTTAGAAAACACAAAAAGAATTTCTTATTTGTATTCAAAACAATTTTAAAAACAAGTGGCTTATCTTCTTATAAGAGTCCTGTTTAGAAAAAAACATGCCAGAGTATCATAGAGAGAAATAAAACAGGAGGTGAAGTTGGGTTAGCCTCAAGCTGACTGCAGCTTCCTCTAGCTAGGGCTGCAGCTCAGGATCTCACCTCCTGTACCCCTGCAGGGCTCAAAGGGGGACGGGAGGCATGCCTGGACCATGAAGCATTTTAAGAAGCCAACCTACTGCAACTTCTGCCACATCATGCTGATGGGTGTGCGGAAGCAAGGCCTGTGCTGCGTTTGTGAGTAAACTTCCCTTAAGCCTCTTACCTGCTTCGCTGTGCTCCTCTGTGCATGGTTGGTCAGGCCATTCCAGGGAAAATCTGGATCTTTCTGCTTCTCAGCTTGAGGGACCACCCTTCTTGTTCCAGCAGCAGGGATAAAGAAGGCCTCTATGTTCTGTACTCGAGTCAAATGGACAAGATTTATACTATTGTTGGAGCCAATGGGCCACCGATCACCTAGAAAAAAAATTAAAGTTTGTACCTGATTAAAATGCATCTCACGCTGAGTTTAGTTGGGTTTTCTAGTTAATGTTTATTTCAGGTATGTTCAAAGGAACCTATTTTGTTTTATTTTGTTTTGCTTTTAGTTGGTGAAGCAATACCTTCTCGAGTCTGTAAATGCGATCAGAATTAGAGTGAGACATTTGTTTTATTTTACAACCCATTTAGTAAAGTCAGGGGAGAGGAGGAAAAAACCACAAGCGAGAGATGAGAGAAAAAGAGGAGTGGGAGACTGGAAAGATGAACAGGAGAACCAGGTGAATAAGAAGAAGAAAGAAAGGGTAATACAGGGAAGAAGGGGATATGGGGAGAGAGAGGGACTCCAACAAGTCTTTGCAGGGGCCACAGAGCCCAGCCAACCACTTCACAACAGAGACAGCAACAGTATCGTGACCTACCAAAGACTATGCAGAGCTAGATGAGGTGGTGCACACCTGTAATCCCAGCAGTTCAGGAGGCTAAGGCAGGAGGATCACACGTTCAAAGCCAGCCTCAGCAACTTAGCGAGGCCCTCAGCAACCTAGCAAGACCCTGTCTCAGACTAAAAAAAAAATTTCTTAAAAGGGCCTGGGAAAGTTGCTTGGTGGTTAAGCACCCCTGGGTTCAATCACTAGAAACAAAAAGGAAAAAAAAAAAAAAGACTGTGTAAGGAAGCCCCTTCATATGGTCCAGGTCCTCTAACATGCACGTGTGATCTCAGCAAAAGGTTATCTTAGTAGAGTTGGGCCTGCTATCCACCAAAAGCAAGCATCAGCAGACTAAAGAAGGGGTCCAGTGACATTTTCAGCCCCATTCAAATTCACCTTTTTGGCACTTTGCATTGACCAATTTTCATTCTCTTTAAGTTCCAAGCCTGTGGACCTCTTCCATTTGCACAATAGTAGAAAAAACAACAATGGTAATTTGGAATAACTGTTCTGACCCAGGCACATGTTGCTTCATACAAATTATCCCATTTAATGCTGCAAAAATCTCTGTGAAGAGAAAGACCATTTATGCCCATTTTACAAAAAACAAAAAAAACAAAAACAAAACCCTGAATTTCAGAGAAGTAAAGCCATTTACCCCAAATCACGTAGACCGTTACAAATGGCAAAGCCAGAGATGATGCCCTGGCCTGCCTTCCCCAGAGACCCCTGGTCTTTCTATCCACTCACCAACTTCTCAGACATGCCAGGCATGATATTTCATGCTCCTCTTTCTGGGGACATTTCCCTGCTGCACTCGCTGATTGCAGAGGAATTCAGTGTGCCCAGGTGGGGGCACAGGAGCAGAGCTGGAAGATGACTGGGGACTCTGCTCGAGGAACAGTAGGAGGTGTCGAATGTCCATTAGGTGAGGCCACCTCCACATGTCTCCTGCCCTTCACAGGCCACCCAGCAGGAGGTGCAGGCCTTGGCTGGGAGGTGAGGGGGATGGCTGGACCTTCCTTAGATAGTCACTCAAGAATCTTCCTTATTTTTTTCTTTCCAGATTGTAAATACACTGTCCATGAGCGTTGTGTATCCAAAAACATTCCTGGGTGTGTCAAAACGTACTCAAAAGCCAAAAGGAGCGGCGAGGTTAGTGACACTTGGTGCCTTGTTCTACTGCATGCTGCATCTGAGGCAACATGTCCATCACCACAGACTCCTGGGCAGGAAGGGCTTTGGGAGCTTTCTCCCGTCCCTTCTCTGCCTTGAGGATCACACTTAAATCATCCCATTCATCCATCAATCCATTCAGCACCTCCCTGGTGCCCACCACGTGTCTGGCACTGTTCTAGGGGGCATGCAGGTTATAAGAGGCAGTCCCCAGACTGCTCAAGCACTGCACAATGTCCAGGGAGGGACAGACATGTCAGCAGAGTGCATAACAGTGAGGTGTGCTATCATAACAAGGTTACATGGAACGTACGATTGAGGCACAGATGAGAAACCAGAGAAAGTTTCATCAAGGAAGTGGCATTTGAGTTGTGCCTGGAATCCATTATGAGGAGGACTTCAAGAGGCATCCAGAAGTAAAAGCACTCCAGGCAGAAGGAGCCTCAGGTGTAAAGGCCTGGGGACATGACTTATTCTGGGATCTGTACTTAGTGTGGTGGAGCTGGAACAGAGGATGCATCAAGGGAAGTGACAGGAAATGTGTTCAGAAAGAGACTCCACCTGGAGACGGTTCTGTGAGGTCAGCTCAGGAATTGGAAAGGAGTTTCCTGTGCAGCCACAGGGTCCCCGAAGAGCTTCAAACAAGAAGGAGTGATTGGATTTGCAAATTAGGTGAATTGTTCTGAGCATGGTGTGAGAAGGAAATCATAGCAGGGGAAATTATTGGCATAATTAAAACAGAAGGCAGTGTTGCAACGAGGGCCCCGTGCGGTGGGGTCTGCGTGGTCATGGCCATGTCTGTGCTGACATGCCTGGGACCATGCACATCAGTGAGTAGTGACTGTTCCACTGACTAAGGTGGAGAGACCAAGGGAGAGCTTGAGAGGTAATTTGGAGGTAACCAGGACTTGGTGATGTGATGAGAGAATGAAAGAGGAGAAGTGGTAGGGCTCCCAGGGTTCCACCTTGGCCACTAAGTGGTGCCATTTGCTGAATCTGGAAATTGAGTGTCCTTAAAATTAGAAAAGGCACTCTGCATTGCTGCAGAGGGAAGATTCCATTGAGGAAACTGAGTTGGGAGATGTTTAGCAGGTAGAAGTGGTACCCAGCCCTCCCACAGAAGTACTCATGAGAGAGAAGGGCACCTCCAGCAACGCCTCTGCATGCCCCATGGACACCGCATGGCCTCTTGTCTATTCCCTCCACCCTACCCCCATGTACACCCCTTTCCATGCCCATGCCTTCCACCAGGGCACAGGGCGTGCCTCCCGGGCTCAGGCTCTGTGCCTGCACTCTGGCTGCCTGCTATCCAGAACAGAGCAAGGTCACTGAGGGGCCAACAGGGCACATTCACAACTTTCTGAGCCTACAGGGACACCCTGAGTCCCTCACCATCTCTGCAGATCCCAGAGAGGCTGGAGAAGGCAATGTGGCACTGGGGAGACAACTCTAGATTTGGAGTCAGAGACAGGCTGTGCGTCCCTGCTTGGCCACTTCCCAGCCTTGGAACCTAGAGCCAGTCACTTAACCCCCCGAAGCCTCGCCTTTTTCCCTCCACAAAATAGAAATAACAATGATCTGAGAGTAAATTCAATGCGATCATGTAGATGACACATGGATTAACAGCTCTATCAACCATCAGTAATGCATGGCAGAAGGTGAGAAGCTACAAACTGAGCATGACACAACTTTTGGAGCTGTGATCTTTACCAAAAACATTCCAGGGTGGGAGCCATTAAGCAATTTAATTGCTAAGTAATGTAAAATATTTATTCTTATTTAATACAAACATGGATAGTCGCATCAAACATTTCATGTGTTTTTAATATTGTGCTTAAAGTTGGGCACTCAATGCTGCACCCCCACATTCCTCCAGGGTCCATGTCCACTTCCTTCTGCAGCTCAGGGTACCTTAATGGAAATCTGAGAAGTCCTGTGGCATTGCAAGGAGAGTGAGCTAATAATGCTGGCTCTCAGATGGTGGTATCACAGGTCAGGGGCTATTGCTTTAGCCGTACTTACACATACACATACAGACATTCTCTCCTGCTTCCTGAGCTGCTAGCTTCCCCTGGTTGCACCTTCTGGGCAGGAAGCAGTTACAACCAGCTCTCCAGGAAATAATGTAAAACGAGGACCCTCACTGTTTTCCTTGGACTTTTTGCCTGTGCTTCTAGAGTTCATCTCAACCATGGCTGCACATTATGACTACTCAGAACACTTTAAAGCATCTTAATGATGAGAAGAGACTAATTTATTCAGATGTGGGGTAGGCACTATGACTTCTAGAAAATCCCTAAATGGTTCTGTTGGATAACTCAGGAAAGAAGTTATCCAACAGTGGGTACCTTCAAAAGATGGGGACAGTTGTAGGAAGGCCCTTCCGAGTGTTATCTTATTTTACCCTCCCAACAACCTCGGGAGTGGGACTTCTACCAATTTCTACAGAGGAAGGACCAGAGACTCAGAGAGGTCTAGGAGCTGGTCAAAAGTCACCCTGCTGTGAAGTGCAAAATCAGTGACTCCAATCAGTTTTGTCTGCAGCCCAACCCCTCCCGTGTTCCCTGCGCCATGCTGCCTTCCTGTAAAGGGCCCATACAAGCACATCACTCTGCAAGGAATTCTACAAGACAGACAGATGGACTTCCAGATGAGATGCTGCTCACCCTGGCTGCCTGCCAGGGCAAATTAGCAGTTCAAAACTCAGATGAAGCAGTTTTTCATCTACTTTGATTAGCACGATGCTGGTTAGGCAGAGAGGGACCCAGCATCCTATAAGCATCCCCTAAATAGGAACGAGTCTTCCTCCTTCCCACACTCCTCCCAGACCCTCCTGCAGCCCCAGTCCAGGGTCATGGTTCCGCTGCCTTCCCTGGTATCCTTCGCTTCCCTCCCACAGGTGATGCAGCACGCGTGGGTGGAAGGGAACTCCTCCGTCAAGTGTGACCGGTGCCACAAAAGTATCAAGTGCTACCAGAGTGTCACCGCGCGGCACTGCGTGTGGTGCCGGATGACGGTGGGTTGATGCCCAGGAGGCCCTGCTTCTTTTCGGTGTGATTTTTGCTCAAGCTGCAGCCTGGGAGCAGTGAACATCCCGCCAGAGAACAATGGAGTTAGGCTCATAAGGCTAGGAAGACCCCAGAGCCCCTGTCCCCCACCCGCAGTCTAACTCCCATCAATCACCAAGCTGCCCAGAGAGAGGGGACCTCCCCAGAATCAGGAGAGTCAGGGCTGCTAAGAAGAAGCTGGCCAGCCCATTGCCTCCATGTCCAGGCAGCTGGGAACAGCAGGCTGGACCATGCGCTTCTTTCATTGATGCGAGGCCAGGGCCCTGCCAGAGTGGGAGAGGAGTTAGGCACTAGACTGCCCGCCCCTTGAGGCATCAGAGGAAGAGGCACCTGCCCTTCAGACACTTTCCGTACAGCAGCCTCACTGCCTGGTCCAGGGGCCTCCGCCTGCCACCACCAACCACAGCATAAGTTAGAGTCCACAGCTCCTCTGGATACCTGGAGCCCCTGTGGCAGCCACTGAGCTGCCCGATCTACCTGCCAAAGCCAACTCAGAGCCATGTCTTATCCCCTGATCAGGTTTCAGACTCCAAGATGAGGTGTCTCCAAACCAGACTACAGAACTCAGAATACAGAGGTTGAGTCACTGGGTTTACAAGTTTGTTCCCTGAGATCTCCCTTCTAGAGTCTTTAAGCCTGGGGAGCAATACTCAAGGAGGACTCTGGAATCAACAGGGAGGGCAGGGCACAGGCCCGCTTGTGACCGTTGTGTTCCAATAGCTATGGGTGGCTCTTGGTCTCCTCTCTCTGCCCATGGCAGACCTGGCACCCCTCAGCACACACATGTACACACACTCAGCAACCCTTCCAGAGCCAGTGCTCAGGATTCAGGGGGCATTAGACAGCTTGCCTCCCAGCAAACCTCTGCACCCTCCAACCCAATGGTTCCTCGATTACCTCCACTCATTCTCATTCTCGTCTTCCTTTTGTCCTCCAGTTTCACCGCAAATGTGAATTATCAACATTGTGTGATGGTGGGGAGCTCAGAGACCATATTTTGCTGCCCACTTCGATATGTCCTGTCACCAGGGTAAGTGCTCCTGCCCAGTCAGGGCTCCACTTCTCTGAGTTCATGAGATGTAGGCGCACTCAGACCTTCTTCCCCAGCCACTGTTAGGTTTTGCATTTTCAGTGTGCATTTGAAAGGGTCAGTGCTGTGCCAGCCAGATGGTGAGAGAAAACTCCTCAGATGCAACTGGTTCCAACTGCTGGGTCCAAATGGACCATCGAGGAAGCACCTTGTGGGCAGAGTACAGCTAAAGTAGGGCGATGTCTCCCTACTCCCTCACCCCCCTGGGCCTCTCTGGTATGTCCAAACATGGATCTCTCCTACCTTGAGGCCTTCCACTGGAATAGTTAACACTTTTTAGAAAAGAAAGAAAGAAACAAAATTAAACTCTTTTTATACTCACCTGAAACTCTTTTTGTCTCTTGTATTGAAGACTCCTGTCTCTTTTCTTTTTTGGTACTGGGGATTGAACCCAGGAGCACTCTTATCACTAAGCCACATCCCCAGCCATTTATTTATTTATTTATTTATTTATTTATTTATTTATTTATTATTTATTTGTTCTGTTTAGGTTTACATGATAGCAGAGTGCAATTTGATTCATTGTACACATATATGGAAGATAACATTTCATTTCTCTGATTGTATGTAATATAGAGTACCTAGAACTGTACTTGGCACCTCATAGGTGTTTAATAACTCTATTGACTAGTGGTGTTTTAGTAAGCTTGGAACCAGTTGCATCTGAGGAGTTTTCTCTCACACCATATATGCAGTCATACATAAAGCTAGGGCTATGATGTCCACCATATTCCACCACCTTTATTTTGAGACAGGGTGTCCCTATCTCACTGGATTGGCCAAGCTGGCCTTGAACTTGTGATCCCCTGCCCCAGCCCTGCTGAGTTGCTGGAATTACAGTCATGCGCTACCATGCCGGGCAAGACTCCTCTTTCAAACAAGCACCGATTTAACTCTCTTCTCATTTTAAAAATGTTGCCACGTTCCACAGATTCCTCACTTCTTGCCCTTGACTTGACCAGCTACTTCTTTTTCACTAAAAATCTACAAATTGTCCTTTGGAAAACCATTTGGCAGTATAAAATACATAAACTCTATAACCCAACAATTCTCCTTCTGTGGATCTATCTGAGAAGAATAAGCATTTACTCCATGTGTGTAAGACATGTATGAACGTGTTTGTGGCAACTTTTTTCATAGCAGTCGAAACCGGAGGAAATCTAAATGATGGTTAACAGGAGAATAGATAAATAAATTGAGGCACATGGGCATATGGTATTCATGTAATGGAATACATTGCAGTGGGAAAGAATAAATTGTGCTTTGATGCAAAAACAGAGCATTTTAAAGACATAATGCTGAAGAAAAGAACTAGCCTCAAAAAAAGGCATGCTGTATGATTCCTTCTATGTAAAGTCCAAAAGCCAGGCAAAACCAATGTGGTATCAGAGTCACACAGGGTTATGCTTGGAGGGGCAGCAGTTCTAAGGGCTCATACATGTGCAAAAATTCATCAAACTGCCGGGCGCGGTGGCACACACCTGTAATCTCAGCAGCTCAGAAGCCTGAGGCAGGAGAGTTGAGAGTTCAAAGCCAGCCTCAGTAACGGCGATGCACTAAGCAACTCAGTGAGACCCTCTCTCTACATAAAAACACAAAATAGGGCTGGGAATTGGCTCAGTGGTAGAGTACCCCTGAGTTCAATCCCCGGTACCCCCCCAAAAAATTCATCAAATTGTCCAATTTCAAATTGAGCATTTTGCTGTATGCTAGGTAAATCTCAATAAAATAATAACCACTGAAAATACAAAACCAAGACCACAACTTAATGCTGCATCATTAGGTAATGCTGAGCAGAGAAGCTTAGTGTGAGACCTTGCTTCTCATAGTCAAAACTTCTCCATCAACAAACTAGATTTCTGCCAATTTCAGTAATGCCTCCTCCTGTGTCCCTTGCCTATGTCTCAAGGTTAAAGTCAGAGCAAGTGATGACAGAGTCCTGGAGAGTCCCAGAGAAACTCATAGGGGTGTGTTCCTTTCTTAAGATCCAAAGTCCTACTTTGAAAAACTACTCACACTAACCTTTGCTGATACTAGCCATTTGTTGTGGTTGGGTTTTTGTTTCTATGGTACCAGCGATTGAACCCCAGGGTGCTCAACCACTGAGCCACATCCCCAGCCCTTTTTTAAAATTTTATTTAGAGACAGGGTCTCGTTGAATTGCTTAGGGTCTCACTAAGTTGCTGAGGCTGGCTATAAACTTGCCATCCTCCTGCCTCAGCCTCCCAAGTCACTAGTCATTTGTGTTCATCTGATCTCTTCCCACATATTCGGTTTTTCTTTTTCTTTCAAAGATGCTTGTCTTTCCTCTCTCCTCACAGGACAAACAAGGTGGAAAGTCTGATGGCAGCATGGCAGCCAAGGGCGAGCTTGTAATGCAGGTACCTCGTGAGCTTACAGTCCAGTTACTCACTCTAAATGGGTCCAAGGCAGTGGCCGGGAGGCCGGGGTTTGGGTTCTAAGGAAATGTATCTCAACGTTTGCTTTCTCATCTGATCAATTCTGTCACACAGGAGGACACTTTATCCCCGGCCTCTGGAGTTACCTTTGACCGCCACACTGTAGGCAAGTGGTGAGAAGGGAGGTTGGCTGATCCCATCGCGGGTCTAAGTGGCTTGATCACCTCTGTAGGAGCAAATTACATAAACCCTCAGTATGCAGACCTCCTAAACCATAACAAAAGTGTGGCCTAGAAGTAGACAATAGGTTTTCCAAAATTGACAATCTGTCTCCAGAACACAACTGTCAAAATGGAGCTCACCAAATCCAAAAGTTCTTAATCCTTAAATGTATGTTTAAGAATGTGTTTTTACTCAGACTCACCAATGCACATCTTTTCTTTCTACCTTCCACAAAAGGAATGCAAGCAAGGCATCCTGATGAGGTACAGAGAATCAGAAAAGGAAATAGGAAAGTAGGACCTCCTCTTCCACTCTGGACCTAAGTCTCCTCGTTTGAAGAGGCACATGGCAATCCTTGCACTCTCCACCTCCTGGAGGTGCTATAAGATTAAATGAGAGCGTGCAGATTCATGTGTTTTGAAAATTAAGACGAAACAATGGAGGAACCTTAGTAGATGAGAAAGCTCTAGGCACCCAGGGGCAGCAAGTCAAGTGGAACACAAACACACATGCACACATACACACACACACACACACTCACACACACACAAGAATGCAGGTATAACAGTTGTTAGGCAGGGATTCTTCTGCTGTCCTGCATCAGTTCTGACTGGGCAGGACCCATTCTGTGTGGACCCATGCTGTGTGGATTGCAGAATACTTTAAATATCACCCCCAGAAGTTGAGGGCTTATTCCCCAGGCTCCAAGATGGTCCTAGGTGTCACACAGTCCTTGAGCAGATAAGAGAATTCTTGAAAATCACAAACAATGCTACTGTTCTTTTCAAACCACATGGCACGCTGCGTTTGCTGGAGTTTTAGTTTGAGATCAGGATAGCAGGCAGGCATTAGATATTGAATGTGGAGCAGAGCTGCATCTGTGTCAGAATGTCATTCAGCTGAATCCACAAGTGTTTATTGATTGCCTGCTGCCATGTCTGGTACCAGGGGACCCTTGGGAAGAGAGTTATACACACACCCCTCACTGCTTCTGATGCCTAAAATCCAATTGATGCCTCAAGACATTTACCTGAGACAGTAAAACACAAAAGACAAATACAAATAAACAACAAAAGAAACTCCCAAAGATATGACAATGTTTGAAGTACAAAAGCTTCAGTTGTAATGATCGAGAGGAACTTCAGAGAGGAGATAGCTCTGAAGTTGGGTCTTAAGGATGAGAAGTTGTTTGGATTTTTTTTAAGAAGTCACAAAGAAGGAAGTGAGCATTTCAGGGTAGAGAATAGGAGGAGGACAGTGATGCGATCCATGGGAGAGAATCTAGGAGACACTCCCTGTAGGGTGCAAGAAGGGTTGGGCTGGAACTGCAGATCAAGGAGCTAGATCAAGAAGGCCTTAGCTGGGCACAGTGGCGCACACCTGTAATCCCAGCACTTTGGGAGGCTGAGACAGGAGAATCATGAGTTCAAAGCCAGCCTAAGCAAAGGCAAGGCGCTTAGCAACTCAGTGAGACCCTGTCTCTACATAAAACACAAAATAGTGCTGAGGATGTGGCTCAGTGGTCGAGTGCCCCTGAATTCAATCTCCAGTACCAAAAAAAAAGAAGTCCTTGATGCCAGGTTCAGAGATATGGATGTTATCCTCTGGGCAGTGAGGTGTCATTAAGGGTGTTTGCCCAGGAGCAGCATGCCTGACATGGTGTTCTGGGAAGGAAGCAACATATAGAACTTCCCTGAGATGGAAAACACCCAAGCAGCATGGGGACTGGTGACAGCTGCTAGAGATAAAAGGACATTCCAGAGAAAGAATTGGCAGGTCAGGATCTTCCCTGAAACACTGGATGAATAACAGTACCGTTATCACAAGCACAGAACCAGGAGAGAAGATCAGTTTGGTGGGAAGAGACAATAAGTCAGGTTGGGGCATGTGGACCTGGTGGTGATGGGGAACATCCACCTGAGGGCAGCCCCTGGGTAGTCAGAAATGCAGGATGAGCTCAGGAGGAAAACTGGGTCTAGAAATGCAGATCTGGAAGATGCCAGACAGGAAGTAATTTTTTCACTCCATGAGCTCATTTTATTTATGTGTGTGACCCGATAGCCACATCTTCTAATATTGTGTTCAGTTGTGTCCCTCACAGAATTTAATATTGTGCTGTGGGAACAATGCCACACCGTTGTTGAATGACTTGAAGCTACAGTGCCATTGCCCCATTTCTGATCCCAACCTCAAACCCTCACTGCCATTAGCACTCCTTAAAGGCCACTTGAGCTGGAAACACTTAGCCGCTTGGCCCCTCAGAAAACTCAGCCAGTGGACAAAGATTTCCCTCCCCAATCACCTCTCCTCCATGCCTGGGCCTGCTTCCCATCTACCTTTCTGAAGCTGTTTAAGCATCAAGAGCTCATCTCCCCTGCTCATTGGACACAGCAGACCTAATTTCTTTTTCTTTTGCCTTTTAAGTATAAGATCATCCCCACCCCGGGTACCCACCCACTGCTGGTCTTGGTGAATCCCAAGAGTGGAGGGAGACAAGGAGAAAGGTATGTTCTCTTCTCTTTCAAAGTGGAATGGCTAAGACAAACTGAATGGGCCCCTTTCTCCCCTTGACCACAGCAGAATAGAGATCCAGGCTCACATCCCAGCTCTTTTGCCCGGTCTTCATCTCCTGGCCCCTGTGCCACAGGAAGATAACAATATCTCCTCTCATGGGTTATTTGGAGAATTAGAATAGCCCAGTGCTTAGCACAGAGTCTGTCTCCTGAGCCACTGTGGAGTCCAGACTGAAGGCAGACTGAGTTCTGAGAAGCCTCTTCCTTCCTAGTCTCCCACATCTTTTCTTGGTTGAAAAGACATGACAGGACTCACCTGACCCATTCCCATCCCTGAGAAGGCAGAGTATCCACCTCATCAGTGAAGAAAATGCTCTGTTTTCTGGAAGCTGGGGCCTGCTAAGCAGAGTGGGAGAGAGCGTGACTTCTTCCTTCCAGGCTGTTCAGTTCAAGGGTAATGAGCAGATGACACAGCGATCTGGAATCCACGTTAAGAAATAAGAATAAGTAGTGATAAACAAGAACTGTGAGGACCCCTATCCCAGTCCAAGAGTGGGGCACCCCTCCTGAACAGACCTGATTAGTCTCAAGCTGGAACCCAGAAACACGGCCCAGATGCTGCCTTTCAGGCCTCCAGGCCCAGCTCCTCCTGCATTTCCTCCTGATTGGGGACTGTATGGGCTTTTCCCCAGGGTGTCCTTTGATGCCTCCAGATGGTCCTCAAAGGGCAGAATCACACTGCCTGGACCTTATAGAACATTTGGGAGAAAGTCTCTTTGGGGAAGAAATTCTGGGTTTCTCTGCCCTGTCCTCTGCAAAGAAGGGGTGATGCTCCTGGGGTGGGAGTTAGAATCTTAGACATTGGGGCAGCCTTGGACCAGAGGGTGAGGGTGTGGGTGATGCCAGGTAGACCTGGGATATACCAGGGTCTGCATGCACTCTTCTCCCATTTCAGATTTAAATGGATGCTCAATCTGACTACTCCCCTTTTAAATTTTTTCTTTCTCTCTTTTTTCCCCATAGAATTCTTCGGAAATTCCACTACCTGCTCAACCCCAAACAAGTTTTCAACCTGGACAATGGGGGACCTACTCCAGGGTATGGAGACAATAATTTTTATTTCTTATCCCCCTCTTCTAACCTCTGAAGACGATACCTTCTTTTGCCACTTTTTAAATGTGTTTCATCCCTGGAAAGACCATTTGATGCCTTTTCTCTTTCTCACATCACACTCTTCTCAATATGTTCAAAATCACCCCTATGACTCACTCTGAGAAGTGGTTGTCTACTTTGTCCCCAAAAAAGGTGTTGGTTTATAAGAGAGGAAAACTGCATATAGCATTTCTTTGATTGATAGAAAGGTAAAGTATTTGAACTTGATTGTGAAGCTGTGCTAGCTGGCGTCTTCCTAGTCAACCCCAGGGAGGAGAAAGTGTTCTTACCACTAGCACTCAGCATTTTGGAAATTGTACAGCTACTCAGAAGTCCACCCTCTGTTCCACTATGGGGGCATCTGAGGATCAAGACACTTGTTATACAATGAAATTGTTTTTCTGGATGATCCGGTTTTGAGGTGGTTACACTCCCTGTGGCCCTTCTCCTGTTACAACCTCTTGCTATTTCCCTGCTCTTTAGCAGAGGGTTGGAAAAAGGGAAGTGCTTTATGTTTTGACTGACGTTCTAGTAGGAGAAGCCGGGCCCAGTGCAGCAGCTACCTTGATAACCAACCCGACCCTGTAATTGGAGGTCCCCCCAGCATGGGGCCGGAAGGCACGGAAAGATTGGGCTTCTTCCCAGTCAGAATCGGTGATCTAGCGCCATCTGCTGGCAAATCTCAGCCTCGTGCTGTGCACACCTAGCTGGGCTTTCCCACCTCTTACCCTACATTTCTAACTCTGAATTCCAGGAGACCCCTCAAAGGGGCTGGCTAGAGAAAAGACTCTAAAAAATAGAATCTATTCCTGTCTTTGATTGTCTGACACAAAGCTGTTATTTATAGCACTGGCAGGACAAAACCAGATTAAAATTAGAAATGTGAGAATAGATTCAGTACTCCTACCACAATTTAACTATAAAACTAATTTGAAAACAGAGCCCATCTAGACTGCTTAGGTTTCCAACTTGGTTGCCATGATTGCTCATTTCTGTTGGATAGCACAGCCTTGTGCCTGAGCTGCAGCCCACTCTCTTCTCAGGTATTTCAATACTTGAATGCAGTCCTCTAGCTTTACCTTTTTGATATTCAACTGTTTTACCATAGGTAACAGGTCAGGGGCCAATTCCCAGGGCTGGTGGGTCCTGAGTGTCTCAGATGTGTGTATCCATCTGTAATCAGACAGGCTGTCTAGCTGAAGGGAGCCTCCATTCTGAATTCACTTCTTGTAGGAAAGCAGAGTTCTGCAAGAGGGATGGAAAAGAAGAAATGTTAATTTGCCTACACAGGCATCCATGAATCAGAGAGCCCCAGGGGTCTTCTCAGACCACCAGGCTAGGCAGAGAAAAAGTATGACCTTAGATTCTGAGTCTTACCCAAGGTGTTCCACAAGTCACCTCTGTTCTAAAACAGGATTTCTTAGCCATGTTGTGCCAGACACTCCTTAGCCAGTCTTGTAAAGACTATGAATTCCTTCTTAGAATATTATTTCCTAATTATACACAAAATGAAATAATACAGGATTACTGAGGAAGATAATTATGTTGAAAATTATGTATCCATACACTAAAAAATAAGTTGGTGATATGGATCTACATATGCTTTATCAACACATTAAATAGCAACATCCATAGCCAGGTCAAATAACTATTGTAAATTCAAAGCAGCAATGAACATACATGATAGAATGAGATATGTGCCACACTGTACTAACATATTAAAATACCTGTGATTTTGATTGCTAACAAAGTCACAGGTATTGTTAAGAACTCTGTGGTTTGTTGCCTACAATCATAATTAAAGGAAATGCTAAATTTCAGTGAAAGGTTAGGGAAGACATAAATGTATTATTTTCTCCTCCAAGTTCATGACCTTCTGAATTCTATCCATAGACCCTTCAGAGGTTGATGGACCCAGGTTGAGAAGCCTGCTGTAAATGAGAGTTAAAGCTTCTGGGGAAATTGGGGTGCTTTCTCCCCTTAGCTATGGGCCCACAAAATTGCAAAATGAATTCAGCTAATTCAGTGCATCTCCCATATGGGGGAGGTTGCAAGGACAGAGCAAGCAGGAGAATCCAAGAGAAGTCAAAATATTGGGGGTTATTTGTATTGTGCAAACTATGGTTTCCTCTGCCCAAATCATAGAGAATTTCTAGAAAACTGCTTTCTATTTATGTTGAATGTTGAGTCAGATTCTCCTTATACAAGAATGGCTCCCTGGGATTTTTCTCCATATTCAATGACACTGCATAATTTCTGGTTTCAGAACATTAAGTGATCTTTTCAACTCCAAAAAGAATCAAGGTCTTAACATACTCCTGGGGAACAGAGAGACTCTAACTTAAAAAGTCAAACCTGAGCCGGGCACGGCGGCCCACGCCTGTAATCTCAGCACTTTGGGAGGCTGAGACAGGAGAATCGCGAGTTCAAAGCCAGCCTCAGCAATGGCGAGGCACTAAGTAACTCAGTGAGACCCTGTCTCTACATACAACACAAAATAGGGCTGGGAATGTGGCTCAGTGGTCGAGTGCCCCTGAGTTCAATCTCCAGTACCAAAAAAAAAGTCAAGCCTAGTGACAAGACTAACGTGGACTTTCTTCTATATCCAAGCCTGAACTTCTTCCGTGATACTCCAGACTTCCGTGTTCTAGCCTGTGGAGGAGATGGGACAGTTGGCTGGATTTTGGATTGCATTGGTAAGAATGAGTTGGAGGGGTCTTTGCTGGTTATTTATAGTGAGTATGTTTAAAGTAGCAGAAGGCATTTATAGTGAGTATGTTTAAAGTAGCAGAAGGCAGCTGGGTGCAGTGGCACACAGCTGTAATCCCAGCAGCTCGGGGGGCTGAGGCAGGAGGATCGCAAGTTCAAAGCCAGTCTCAGCAATGTTAAGGTGCTAAGAAACTCATTGAGACCCTGTCTCTAAATAAAATACAAAATAGGGCTGGGGATGTGGCTCAGTGGTCAACTGCCCCTGAGTTCAATCCCTGGTACCCATAAATAAAGTTAGCAGAAGGCAATAAAAGAAGAGAGCAATGGAGCCATACTTTGTTCCTCCTTATATCTTCCCTTGGACTGATGCTTAACTAAATATCTGCTTTGGATGAAAAAAATAATAAAGAAATTAAAATAATCAGAGTACTTTAGAGATATGAAGATAACAGCTCAGTTTCAGGCCTTTCCTCAAAAACATGTCTGTCATGGCCAGGGTTGGAGGAGCAAAACAGGCCAGATTTTGAAGGGAGGGAGGAGGAGGATTGGAACTCAAGGCAGATGCCTGGTATAGAGTAGAGACCAGAGAACTAAGCATAGATGCATTCCCAGGGGACATCATCAAGAGATGAACACCTGGAGCCTGGGTCCAGAAAGCACATCTGGAATTTACAGATCCATGTAAGCAAAGAAAGGTCATGCTGGGCTGTGTCCTGTATGCCTGGGCCAAAGGGGCAGGGGAGAGGCCCAGGCTGAGAATCTGGAGGCCAGAGTTCCAGCGCAGCCATGCTTGGATCAGTGGACACAGCACCTCCAAGAAGTGATAAAAACTGGCTATGAAATTCTGCAATGGGGCATAGTCAAGATCTGCCCCTGAGGAACCCAAATAAACACTGCAATGTGGAACATAAGGACAGGAAAGCCACCAGAGGATGTGCCGGGAGGATGGTCATCAAAGTCAGAGAGGGCCCAAGCCAGGAGCCCTGGGCTGCTTCAGTCTTCCCACCAGTCCTTCCACAAATGCCGCCTGTACGCCTCTATGTGCCAGGCCCTCCTGGAAAAAAATGAAGTGACGCCTGAACAAACAGGTGAACATCCTGCTTTGCTGGAGCCCGTCTTCCAGAGGCAAGAACCAGGCAACAAAGAAATACATGAAATATATAGAATATTGGAAGGTGATAAAAATATAACCGGGAAGGAGCAAAGGAAACGCATGGGTTAGGTGGGGTTGCAATCTCAAACTGAGAGGTCAGGGAAGACTTCATGGAGGAGAAATTGGACACCTGGAGGAGCGTGAGCCTCATGGATGCCTTAGGGGAGAGCAATCCCGGCAGAAAGAACTGCAGGTGTAAAGGCCCTGAAGTAGGAGCAGGCTGGGCTCTTGAAGCCAAACCAGAGCAGAGCACATGCAAGGGGCATCACAGAGGGTGAAGCAGAGGTGATAAGTGACCAGGTCATGAGGACATGTAGGACATAACATGAAACATGGCTTTTATACTGGGAGAGTGCCAAGACATCAGGTAGTTTTAGTAAAGGAGGAACATGACAGATTGAGAAAGAAAGGCAGGAGCAGGGAGACTACTTAGGACTGTACTGCAGTAATCCAAGTGAAATGTGACTGGCCACAGTGGAAAGAAGAGACAGTGAGATGTGGCCAGGATTCTTGAAGGTAGAAGCAACAGGATTTGCTGACAGACTGGATGTGGGAAATGAGAGGAATCAAGGATGGCCAGGACCAGGTGCTGAGCTGGACAGGGGAGCAGGAACCTCCAGGGGTTGTCATAGGCCTCCCGGGGAGGGTGAGAAGGCACACCTGCCTCTTGCTGCTCCCCCACCAGCACTGTGGTTTCCATGGACACAGCCCTGCTGAGCAGCCACCCACGCTCTGCTGTCACCTCAGGCTCTGGAGTTGTTTGTGGGAGGAGGGAGGAGTTCTTTGGGGGCCCAGGAAGAACCATTGATAGGCAGAAGGCAGGTGGCCATGCTACTGGGCTACTTTGCACGGTCCCCTCTCCATCATGAGGGAGAAAGCAGGCTTTGGTGAAAAGTCGCACAAGATTCATCTGCAGAGAACACCAGGGACAGAAGCTACTCAGAACAAGGAAGGAAAGACCACGTGAGATGGAAAAAAAATGTTAGATTTTTTTTCCACAGATGAGAGGACCGAAGAGAAAAATCAGAGGCAAGAGGATTAATTGCTTAATGAGCTCCCTTCTTCACTGGACATGTGTTTAGGCATCCTTCAGTGGTCTCCACTGCCCCCCTGGTCCCCTTCCTTACCTGTTTCCCTCCTGCCAGGGAGTGGATTTTTCCTGAATGCCAGCAGTTTCATGATGTGCATGAAATCCATCCGCACCTTCCCTCTGTCCTCAGGATTAAGACAAAACCCTTCAGGTGACCTGAACCCTGGGTGGTCCGGCCTCCACCCACCCTTCCAGCTTCCTGTTATTCTCGTCCCACCCCGCTGGTTCTGCACCCACCCAGCCCTTCTCTCAGACCTCTGGACATGCAGGTCTTCCTCCCCACCCAGGCCCTTGTCTGGACCGCTCTCCAGCCTCTGTTCATCGACTTCTGCTTCAGATCCTGGCAAAAGCATGGCTTCCTAGGGGAGCCTTCTCTGATACCCCGCCAGCCTCAGTCGCCTTACTACAGAATCAAGCTCCTTTCCTTTCTGATGTGAATGTGACATTGTGCTTTCTATGCATGAAGACCTCCATGGTATCTGCCTCTTCCCGTGGTCCACAGGGAGCTTAAGCCCCTGAGCCAGGGTTTTCCACCATCAGAACCACAGCGCCTCACACAGCCTCGGGCGTGTGGTAGTAGGCCTTCATAAACTCATGGAGAAGCCGCTGAGAATGAGACATATTCCCTGGGGGGTTACAATCCATCCAGAGAACAAATGAGTAGGGAATTAGGAGACAGCGTGTGATGAGGTCATCCCGGAGGCTAAGAAAACACCCTGGAGAGGCGCCAGGTCCAGACTAGGGCAACCAAGGAGGGCCTCCAGAGGTGGCTTCTAAGCTGAGCTGCAGGAAGCTTTGTGACTTAGGGAACTGAAAACATTTCACAAGGGTTGGCAAGTAAACTGGGAGGTCAGGCATGCAGAAAGATGAGACTAGGGAGAAAGGCAGAGCTAGGGGCCTGGTGTGGCATGTGAAGCGCTGACAGGGAGCCGTGATAGAGGCAAAGCAGTGCACTGGAGTGATGGGGCTGTGGCCCAAGGGTTCACATGGAGAAATATGGAGAGCACACTAGAAGGGTGGTACTGGAGGCAGAGAGAACAGAGAGGAGGCTGTTGGAGCAATATCAGTGGGACTCAGGCATTACTGCAAGGATGGAGAGAAGAGATTGCTTAGAGATCTGTTAAAAAGACAGTGCACAGAATGTGAAGTATGAAGGATGGGGGCAAAGAAGAGGTAAAATCCTAGGATAATGTGGTAGTCGGCTTTTCATCACTGTGGCAAAATACCTGAGAAAAACAACTTAGAGAAGGAAAGATTTATTTTGGCTCACAGTTGCTGAGATTTCAGTCCATGGTTAGTGGGCTCTGTTGCTTTGAGCCTAAGGCAAGGCAGCACATCATGCCAGAAGCATGTGGCAGGGGAAAGCTGCTCACCTCATGGCAAGTGAGAAGCAGAGAGAGAGAGAGAGAAGAGGCTGGTGACAAGAAATACCCTTCCAGAGCCAGTAGCGGTGGTGCACACCTGTAATCTCAGAGGCTCAGGAGGCTGAGACAGGAGGATCTAGAGTTCAAAGCCAGCCTTGGCAACTTAGTCTGGCCCTAAGCAACTTAGCAAGACCCTGTCTCTAAACAATAAAATATTTTTAAAAGGCTGGGAATATGGCTCAGTGGTTAAGCACCCCCGGGTTCAATCCCTGGTAAAAAGAAAGAAACAAAAAGAAAGAGATGTGGGGGGAGGGAGGAAAGAGGAAGGAAAGAAGGAAGGGAAGGGGAGAGGGAAGGAGGGAGAGAGGAAGGAAGGAAGGAAGGAAGGAAGGAAGGAAGGAAGGAAGGAAGGGAGGGAGGGAGGGAGGGAGGGAGGGAGGGACCCTTCCAGGTCACACCCCCAATGACCTACTTCTTCCAATGAGGTCCCGCCTCCTAAATCTTCCACCAACTCCCAGGAATGTCATCAGCTGTGAATTCACCCATGGGTTACTCCACTGATGAGCTCAGGGACCTCATAATCCAATCACTTTCCAAGAGCCCCACCTCTGAACATTGCCGCACTGAGGAACAAACCTTTAATACCTGAGACTCTGGGGAACATTCCAGACCCAAACCACAACAGGTGACATAGGTTTCCAGGCTCAATGCCATGAGGATGGCAGACCTGCCAAGAGGGGGACTACAGAAGAAGGAGCAGACAAGGAAACAAGAGGCTTCCAGGCAAAAGGAACAGCATGAACAGAGGCAGGAGGCATGCACTTGAATGGCATGACCTAGGAGCGATGAGTGCATGGCTCCATTTCCCATCTAACCCCTGGCAGGCAGCCCCAGCCTGAGCCTCAGCTGCTGCTTTCTGCAATTCCTGCACCCCTAGTCGCATTACTTACATCCAAGGGCACCATAAAAAGGGTCTATGTCAGTGTGCCCCTCTGGAGCCCAGTGGGTACCTACACCTCCCTCCTCAACCTGCCTTGCCTAGTGAACACGCTGCTGGGGATCAGTAGCCAGAGGAAAACATGTTCTGCTATGCTTTCTTTGATGGTTCTGTTCAGTGCTCCTTCACAACCAGCAAGGGAGAAAAGAGTAGGAATCTGTGTGTTCCAAATTCTGGAAATGATAAACTGGTCAGGGGTGCCCCTAGCACCTGGAGGTTTTGCTTGTTTAACACAAGAGGTTTTGTTTGTTTGTTTGTTTGTGGGTTTTTGTTTTGTTTTGTTTGCAGTGGTTGGGGTACCAGAGATTGAACTCAGGGGTACTCAACCACTGAGACACATCCCCAGCCCTATTTTGTATTTTATTTAGAGACAGGGTCTCACTGACCCTGTGCCTCACTTTTGCTGAGGCTGGCTTTGAACTCGCCATCCTCCTGCCTCAGCCTCCTGAGCCGCTGGGATTACAGGCATGCGCTACCACACCTGGCAAACACAAGGAGAGTTTTTAAACTTTGAAATCTGAATGGCTTTAAGTGAGCACTTTCAGCTTTCCAAATGTCCCACTATCCCTTAATGTTTTAGACCCACCCATTCCCATAACCTATGTACCTGCCTAGCCCCTGAAGAGAGGAAGAGAATGGACTTGGAGCCATAGCGATCTGGGTTTGGATTCTGGCTCTGGAATTACTTTCCCTTGGTGAACCTCCATTTCTTCATCTTCAAAGAGGAGAACACCTTGCAGAGCTGGCCTCAGAGATGAATGGGGACGATGCTGGTTATCATTAAGCATTAAAAACATGCAAACTAGGCTGAAGCAGGAGGATTGCAAGTTCAACCCAGCAAGACTGTGTCTCAAAAAAAATAAAAATTAAAAGGGCTGGGCATGTAGCTCAGTGGTAAAGCACCCCTAGGATCAATCTCCAGAACCAAAAAACAAACCAAAATACAAACCAATGTTTTTGAGGGGTATACTGCCATCCCAAAGAACAGAATTAAGATGAAATTTGGACAAACAGGTACAGGTTACAGGGAAACAGCTTTAGCTCAACATGAATTACACATTGACAGATGTGGCACAATTTGTAGTGGTTAACACACTGCAGATGAAAGAGATACTTTAGGAAGTAGTGTGCTCTCCATCACGGGAAGTATCAAACAGATTGCTGTGGAGGGGTTCACATATCAGATCAAGGATAACAAAATAACTCAAGAATTCAGTAATCCAATGATGTATGGTTCTCTGTTTCTTTGTATGGGTTGCAGATAAGGCCAACTTTGCAAAGCATCCACCAGTGGCTGTCCTGCCTCTTGGAACAGGAAATGACCTTGCCCGATGTCTCCGTTGGGGAGGAGGTGAGTCTGCAATGCTACCCTGGGGACCAGAGCTCTGCTTTACAGGGATGCTCTACAGAGCTAATCTGTGACCCTTTCTCTGCCTTCCATTCCCTGCTGGGCCTCAAATAGGAGCCCCTCTTCTGGGATCTGGGAAGCCTGTGCTCACCTCCCTATAATTACTATCATCCTGAAGCCATCAGCTTAGAGCCAACAGAACATATTCAACTTTAGGGTAAAGACCAGATCTCATTTGTCCCTTCCCAGTGCTCATTCCAATAGGGGTTCACTTAGACAAGTGCTTTCTATGTGAAATTCCCTGTCCCCCAAACAAAGATCTTCTGATTTAGGACTCAAAATGCAGACAAAAATACTACATCACTAGTTAGAGTCATTAGAAACATCCAGATTATCCCAGGTCCTCAGGGCTGTGGGCTCTCATTTTGAAATTCCCTACAGGAGTCACAAAGTGGTCATCAGCTTTCAGTGCAAAGAGCAGAAGCTAAGAAGAATTTTACACATGGCTGCATCCCCAGTGGAACTGGGCAAGCTGCAGAGTGAAGTTCAGCTAACCACAGAGTGGACAGATTGGTCCAGCAGGCAGAAGAGCTGCAGGGACTCCAGATGGCTGATCAATTCAGAGAGTGATTGTAGACTAGTCAGGGCAGCGTCGGGATTCAGAGATTGGTTCTTGCTTGGTGGGCAGGTCAGAGGAAGCAGGAGCCAGCCCTGCAGGCAGCTTAATATTCTGCCTACCACACTGTTTGTCTCCCACATGACACAGCCCTGGAATGTATCAGTTATCTCCCCCACACAGTTTCCCAACCCTCCAGCCCACCAATTCAATAGGGCTCCCTTCAGCTTCACACACCCGCCCACCTTTAGCCAGCACCCACCCCCACCTCGGACTGTCAAATCACTCCAGCCTCTTCCTGATTACCCTCTATTGTCCTCCCCTTCTCTGTGGTTCAGGGAACATAAGTGTCTCCCCCACGACATACTGGGAAGTTACCTGGTCCCAGAAGCCCACAGGGTTACCTCTCCTGACAGCTACCCATGCATCATCAACAACTTAGCCTTTCTGCTCTGGTGGCAAATGCAATGCCATCATCCACAGGTTATGAAGGGGGAAGCTTGACAAAAATCTTGAAGGACATCGAGCAGAGCCCCCTGGTGATGCTGGACCGTTGGTATCTGGAAGTCATCCCCAGAGAGGAGGTGGAGAATGGGGACCAGGTCCCATACAGCATCATGAACAACTACTTCTCCATTGGCGTGGTGAGTTGTTCAGGGGTCACCTTTCTGCATAGCAGAGAAATGCCCAAGAAGGGCTCCAGTTTTCCACTATCCCCTCTGGGTCTGTCCTGCCCTGCCTCAGTCCTGACTTGTATCTGAGCATCCTGAAATCTGGTGTGGGTGTGGACACCCTCCTTACACAGCCCTTCCATCCCTTGATTATGAGGAAATTCTTTTCCCTCTTATGTTAACTTACACAAGAGAAGATTGGAAATGTTTCCAAAGACATATTTACCCTTTAGGTAATTTGAAGCAGTTAAAGAAAACCAATACCAAGAAATACCCAAGGGGCAGGAACAGGAGGAAACATTCACATAGGCTTCAGAATTGAGAATTCTGATCCTCAAGGGAGGACCCTGTGGTCCCACCTGGCTTGGTAGGTTTAGCACTCAGAATTTCTTCCTCTTCTCAGTGCACATGCTCCAAGTGCTTCATAAACCGCTGGGGGGTTTATGAAGCCTTTCCTCCTGGCTGTCAGCCTCCTGGCTGACTGGAATGCTCCACCTTGACATTCCCACAGTCCTTGATGCTCACCCATCAGCACACTCTGCACTGATTAAAGGACTGAGCTTAATGTGCCTGACTCACCAACGCAAGAGCACATTCCCTCCTGAAAACACACATATACACACAGCACAAGGAGAGCATCATATTACCTGGCATCCCCAGCCCTCAGGACAGTTAGTTAGTGTAGCTCAGTCACCTTGTCTTGCGAAATTCGGCTTCTGGTCCAAAGAACACCAAGTATGGCACTGCTTTCCACACTGTTGGGGACAGGATGGGTGGGAAGGGGAGAGTGAAGGGATGGCTCATGTTCATAAATACAGTTGGGTTTGGGAGAGGGGTTACAGCACGGACACTAACATTTATTGAGCACCAACTGTGTGCTCTCCATGTTGCTAGGCTTTATGGATTCTAGTCTTACAGCAGTGCTGCAGATATCATTGTTCCCACAATCCCTGTTTTATAGAAGAGCCTATAGGATTCTTGACTTATAAGTGGCAGAACTAGGACACAAACAGCTGTACCTTCCTCTCTGTTTCCACATCTTTGGGATTATGCTACCCAGTTTCATGTGCACACAAATCCCTTCCACCAATTTTCTGGCCCCAAGCTGTGTGATACCTGCATTCCACAACCATGCTCATCTCTTTTGAAATATGTGGTGGTTAAAAAATATTATAGTAAGGAAAAATGAAGGAACGGATGGGTAGCTTGAGGGGATAGCAGGTTTAAGGAAAGTATTTTATTTTTTAATAAGAAGGCTAAAAGGTGAAGCACAGGAGAGGAAAGGATTACATATAATAATACCTTATATTTACAGAAGGATTTAAAGTTTACTATATATTCATTTACTTTTTATTCTCGTGACTATTTTTAAGGGCATTATCATCTCTATGTTACTAATGAGGGAAACAGAGACTCAGATTGAGGTACTCACCTTGATTTTTTTTTTTCACATTCTCTATTCATGCTTTAAAGTAAGTACATAATGATGGGATTTGTTGTTACTTATTCATACACACATACAATAGAACAATATGATTTGGTCAATATCACACCCCAGCACTTCCCACCTCCCACCCTATGGTTCCTTTCTTCTACTGATCTCCTTTTTATTTTCATGAGATTCCCACACACACACACATCCCTTTCTTTTCCTTTTTCCTTCCTAGCTTCCACATATGAGAGAAAACATAGGACTCTTGATCTCCTTTTTTCAAAAATTTTTATATGTGTTCTTTTTGGTTACACATGACAGTAGAATGTATTTTGACATATCATATATACATGGAGAATAACTTTTCATTCTTGTGGTTGTACACGATGTGGCGTTTCACTGGTTGAATATTCATATATGAACATAGGGAAGTTGTGTCTGATTCATTCTACTGTCTTTCCCATTCCCATCTCTCCTCCCTTCTCCCATTTCCCCCCTTTTCAATTGGGTGAACCTCCACTCCTTCCCCCACCATTGTGAGTCAAGATCCACATATCAGAGTAAACGTCTGGCCTTTGGTTTGTGGGATTGGCATATTTCACTTGGCATGACAGTCTCCAGTTCCATCCATTTACCTGCAAATTATGGCAAACGCTTCTTTATGGCTGAGTAATATTCCATTGTGTATATGTACCACTCACCTTAATTTTTGATTCTTAAACCATAGCTCTTTTTCTATGACTAAAACAGAAGACAGAGGCATTGCTAAGCCCATGACAGGTTCTGAGAGGCTGGAGGTGATGAACTAGGAGCAAGTTTAGAGGTTCCTGAGCCCCACACTCAGCTCTAGCTGACAAAACAACACAATTCCCAGCATCTCCCTGTCTCTATCTCCATAGTGGCTGCATAAGATCGACCTCTCTTAGTATTCGCTGACCAAATACATGGGCACATAAAAAGGAATAGACAACCTTCCCTTAACTAAGTAGCTAGACCCTAAAGCCAAGAGCAAAGACTGATCAGTAATCATTCTTGAAATTACAAATTATAATTCATTCTTGAAAATACAAATGGAAGGAAGGAAGGGTGAGCCAGCTAAACATCCTCCTAGAAAACATAGAAACATTCTCCACCATCCTCAAAGGTCAAAGTATTTTTCAATCCTGGGATGACTGATAATAATCCAATGTATTCATCTTTCAAATTATAAAGAACCACATAATTTCTTCCTCATGATTTTTTCATATACATTGAGTTTGTGCATGTATTATTGCAGAGGAGTGAGAGACTAGAAATTTCTATCATTTTGGTGCACCCTTAGCCGCCTCTCAATAAAACGTTTGCATCATTTGTGTGCTCGCTCTTTAAAAGTTGGAAGAGGAAATCTTGAGAAAACAAGTAACCAACACAGAATCCTGACAGAGTCTAGGGCTGACATTTGCAGAAGGTCTTGCTCCCTATTTGACTTCCCAAACTTTGTAAGAGGAGAAGTAGGTATGTAAACCAACCTCCTGATGATGATTAAATAGAGTCGAACTCCTTTGGCAAAGAGATTCCTGTGAAGCCTGTGCCTCTTCTGAAGGAACAAGAATGACTTATTGTTAAGTGGCTGCTGTCTGGCATCATAAAGATGATGACAGTGACTACTGCTATGGTACCCTGGATGCTGCGATGGGAATTTGCCCTGATGAGTTCACATAGTCCCCTTGGTACCAACAGAACCCATTGAATAGATGGAGGATTAAGTAAGACGCTCCAGGGAGTGACTATGGTCTCATTTCTACCACATCTCCATTCACGTGCCAGCTCTGAACACCTAAGATAGTTGGCCTTATGGGTCATTCTAACTGAGAATATCCACTGGCAAGAGATTTTAAACATAGCTATATCCAAGACACCACTTCCTCTGACTTCTCTGGCTTCCTCCTCCCTCATGTCTATTTTTGGATTAGGCAGAAATGTCAGGATAGCCAGGTATCGGTGACAGGAAGTTTGGGACTATAAAACAATTCTTGGAGAATGCACAACTCTGAACTCCTTGCAGGCTCTGCTTTCACTGACCCTTAACAGGATGGGTGAACAGCTAATCCCTTGATTCAATGAAATCTCTTTCAGATGCCAGGGGAGCCCAGAGACCAAGGAAAACCCATAGTCGTCACACCAACCCACATGCCATTTTCTACCTTACAAATTATTTTAGAGTTCACCCACCAAGATTTCCACAATGACAAGCCTCCTACCCATTAGGGAATTTGTGAACAAGACATCAGTTGCCTGCAAACTTTTGGAATCTATCGGCATCAGATGTTTTTGTTTCTTTGTTTTTGTTTGTTGTTGTTGTTGTTGTTTAGTACTGGAGTTAGCTAAGGGTCCTTAACCACTGAGCCACATTCCCAGCCCCTTTGACTTTTTCTTTTGAGACAGGATCTTACTAAGTTGCTTAGAGTCTTGCTAAATGGCGTTGCCTCAAACTTGCAATCCTCCTGTCTCAGCCTCCCGAGTAACTGGGATTACAGGCATGAGCCACCATGCCCAGCTTAGCATCAGGTTTTTATCTATTGCCTAGAAAGGTACTAAGTCAGTGTCACTGAGGAATGACAAGGGATCTACACTTTTCCATTCCTCAATTTGCCATAAGTTCTCAGAACAATCTGAATTTCAAATAACCTGTCCTATTGTCTCTTTTTGGTCTTCTTAGCTCCATAAATTGCCAGAATGACTTGGCCGTGCCTTGTCCAATATGGCAGCCGTGAGCCATGTGTAACTATTGTGCACTTGAAATGAGGCTTGTCTAAATTGAGATGTGCTGTAAGTGTAAAACACACATCACATTTCAAAACTGTGCTATGAAGAAAATAACTTAAAATATCGCAATAATTTTTACATTGATTACACATTGAAATGATAATATTTGGGAAATATTGTGTTAATTAAAATGTTATTAAAATTAATTTCACCTTTAAGTTAGTGTATTAAAAATATTCTTAAACATTTGATTTCATCTGCTTATTTTTACTTTTTTATATGGCTACAAGAATATCTTAAGCCAGGCGCAGTAGTGCACGCCTGTAATCCCAGCACTTTGGGAGGCTGAGACAGGAGAACCACAGGTTCAAAGCCAGCCTCAGCAACAGCAAAGACACCAAGCAACTCAGTGAGACCCTGTCTCGACATAAAACACAAAATAGGGCTGGGGATGTGGCTCAGTGGTCGAGTGCCCCTGAGTTCAATCCCTGGTACCAAAAAAAAAAAAATCTTAAGTTACATATATAGCATACACTATCTATTGGACAGCACTAACCTAGACTTTTCCAATACCTCAAAAGTCCAAATAACAGCTGCTTATATTGAAAGGGGCCCTAAATTTGTTAGTCTAAACATATGCTTGGAGTTTAAGTTGAAGAAAGAACAACCACACGTCCACCCCTTTCGTCATCTCCTCTTCACCCCACACTGCACACAAAAAGACGAACGCCATCATCGCTCCCGTGGGTTTGCAATTCCCGGTACCTGGCTTCGTAACAGAAGTGTCGTTTTACTGTAATCATCACCAAGAAAGGATTTGGTGTAGCCCTGATTTCCAAAATCCCAATGAAATCACTATTAATTGTCAATATGCCAAGATCAGTCCTTGACTCAGAGATACTCAAGAAAGCAAAAATGAATCTTGACTCTTCTTTTTCATTTCCAGGCAGGGAAACACAGTCAGGGTCTTGATGATCATCACCTTTTCAGGACTTGAGAGCAAAGGAGCCACTCAGCTCTCTCTGGCTACTTTATTTGTCAAGGAATTACATTGGCAAATTAGGAACCACATGCTAAACTAATAATATTGTAAAGGCCAGTCTTTGTGAAAAACCTTGCGAATCCTACTTATGGAAAAACCAAGGACAATGAGAACTATACAAAGGGAGGGGCCTGTGCAAATATCCCAGATAAGTACAAACCAGGAGCCAGTCGCAGCTGTACTGGGGGGAGGGATAGTGAAGTACAAACTGTGCCAAGCAATATTCGATTGCTTTTTTCTTTATTTTTTTTATGACGGGAAAATTAGTGCTTCAAAGGAACACAAGTAGACGGAATGTTTTCTTGAATTCTAGAGAAGCATTTGACAATGTCACATGAATCTTATTGAGCATGTTCAGTGAAACTTGCTCTCAGTCAAGCAGGTGATGGGAGCCTGGCAGCATGACGTGCTATTGCCCAGAGAAGCCACACAGGCTATGTGGGTCCAGGGGGTGGGAGGGAGTCCTCCCTGGGGTTTGCACACTTCCCACCACTTGCACAGGGGGACCTCACCCAGACTTTAACTCTTGATGTGTCTTAGGCTAAAAATGAAATCAGTATCTAAAGTTTAATTGTTAAACTCCCAAGATATTATCTCAGCAAAGAATATTTGCCACCTACAAAATTAGCTTATCTTTTTTTTTTCTTTTAACCAGCGGTGCTTAATCAGCGAGCCACATCCTCTATCTTTTTTTCTGGAAATTTTTTTTTTTTTTAATTTAGATACAGGGTCTCACTGAGTTGCTTTAGAACCTCACTAAGTTGCTGAGGCTGGCTTTGAATTTGCAACCCTCCTGCCTCAGCCTCCCAAGCCACTGGAATTTTAGGCATGTGCTGCTGCCCAGCAAACTCATCTTCTTGATATGCCCTCTCCATTTATTAAATGGTGGCTGCTCTGGGGTGACTCTGATTTCAAGTGCAACTCGCAACACACAGTACACGCTCAAAAACACTTCTTCACTGAACTAGACCTCCTGCTGTTTTGTTTTGTTTTTTTAATCAGCATTCAGAAATGTTCTTTTGTAGAGTTTTCTTATAGAGAAATGGAATATGCATTAGCTAAAAATCTGCTGGATGGAATTTCAGGCATTTTTTAGCCACATATTCCAGCAAATCGTTTCTGGTAGTTTTTGTTGTTGTTGTTCCTGAACAAATCTGAATCAGCTCCCTTGTTTCTGGGTCACACTATCTCCAGCCCAATTAGCCTGCTTGTTTCTGAAGCCCAGCACCTGCACCCAGTGGGCTGGCATGGGGCCTGGGTGGTGGTGGGGGGTGGTACACATTCTTTTACTGGAAAACAAGACAATTAATGAGGGTGGAAGACCAGGTCTGAAGAGGAAAATTGAGTCCATTTTTAGGGTTGAAGCTGAAGGTTGGTTCTAGAGCTATATATTTTAGAGCTACCAGCATCTATTGCAAACCCATCTAGAAACAACCATGAGAACCCATGGGACTCTGCACAACGGGAATGTGGGCTGCACATAGGATTCAGGGCCAAGAAGTTTGGATCAGAGGTTAGAGAGCCTGGAAGCATGAGGTCATGACAGCCATACTCATGAGGAGTTTTGAGGTGCAGGTGGTTAAGAGTGCACCAAAGGATATGCCAACAGGAGAATAAGAAAGTGTCGGTAGGATGTGTTTTGAGATTCTCCTTGACCTTGGAGGGAGTCTTCTGAATGGAATAATCAAGAAGCAAAGCTAGAAGTTTAGTATGTTTTCTAATTATCTACCAGATATGTTATCCAATGTCATTCGTTATTTCTACTGACATGGGTGATTAAGAGTTAATATATAAGCCAGTCGGTGGCACACGCCTGTAATCCCCAACAGCTCAGGAGACTGAGGCAGGAGTTCAAAGCCAGCCTCAGCAAAAGTGAGGTGCTAAGCAGCTCAGTGAGACCCTATCTCTATATAAAATACAAAATAGGGCTCGGAATGCGGCTCAGTGGTCAAGTGCCCCTGCGTTCAATCCCCAGTACCAGAAAGAAAAAAAAAATTAATATATAATACCATCTGCCAACATCAACTTTCTGGTTTTCACACTGTACTGTAGTTTATATAAGATGTTTTCCTTGGGGGAAGCTGGGTGAAAGGGACATAGGAACTCTGCACTATTTTTGCAACTTTTTGTGAGTCCAAATATTCCAAAATAAAAAGTATTTTACAAAACCACTTAATATGGCAAGGCATTTCCAAAGACTCACGCCCAGCCTCCCACCTGGGCTGCTTCTCTCTACCTGCTCATAGACCCTCACTCTCTTCAGGGTAGGGCTTTCCCCTTCACTCATCCCTGAACTATCTGCATCTCACTGGGCTGGGGATGGAATGCCCACTGCAAAGGCTCTGGAGCAGACCAGGGCACTTCCAAGAGTACTGGCAGCACTAACTGGTACCCTTGGACTTGGTGTTGGGCCTCTGGGAGCCTCGCTGTGATCTGGAGCCTCCCCTGTGAGAGGGACTCTCAGGGTTGGGGGATTCGGTGAAGGCATGTGTGCCTCCCTTCCGCCACACAGCACCAGCAGAAGCACTAACCAGGGTTCTGCCTTCTTCTCTTTCGCTTTCAGGATGCTTCCATTGCACACAGATTCCACATGATGAGAGAGAAACACCCTGAAAAATTCAACAGCAGGTAAGAGGCTGCATGCAGGGCCGCGCTGCCGCCCCGCCCAGCCGCCCTGCCCAGTGCAGCCAGCCAGACCCAGGCCTCCCACCTGCTCCCACGGAAATGTTCTTGGCCCGGCCTCTCCGGGACTTCGCTTCCCTGCCACGTTGCCGGAAGGAGGGTTTCCATTTCCAAGAAGAAAAAAAAATGTCAGAAACCTGCCGCAGTCTGGCAGCCTGTCCCTCTGTCCCTCCCAGAGGATCTGCGCAGAGGGAGGGATGTGGGGGTGGAGGGGCGTGGGGCGCTCGTCTTTGCGGGTAGAGAGGGGGAGACTGTCCTTGGCTAACTGGAGCCCCTCCTGGGGCTCTGCTGTTTCCTCGAAATGTGCAGACCTTCCAACCCAGCCCCCGCCCCGCATTTTTTCTGGGAAGGGTGGAAGGGACTCAGGCTCACTAGGTCTCAAATGGGAGGTGGTGGCAGCCCTGGGGTTTGGATCCGGAGTGCCGGGAGGGCGTCGCCTCTTCCTTCCCCGACAGCAGAGGGCAGCAGCAGAGAGGCACCTGCCGAGGCAGTAGACCTGGAGCCCACCCAGGCTCAACCTCAGCCTGGGCGCCCTGTGTGCAGTCTGGATGTCAGATTGAAAAATAAAAGGGAAGAGAAAACCAGGTCATTTGCAAAGGAAACTAAACCCTTTTTGCATGCCAGAGGGAATCTACCAGAACTGAGTTCTGACTGGCACATAGCTAACTCTGGGTTTTGTCAAATTGCTTTTCTCCCTTCCTTCTTTCTCTTTTTCTTCTCATTGGCAAACCTTTATCCTTTCTCTTTTGATTTTATTGTACTATTTCAAGATGACCACATGATCCCACCCTAAGCTTAGGCAGGTGGGAAAGAGTGGATAATAATTTAAATTTGATCTTTGAACATGAGGGGGATTGACTTTTATCTAGCCCCCAGAATTCTCTTCAAAGCAGAAGTTAGAGGATCTGCAGATATTCATTTAAAGCCCAGCACCCCCAAAGAGGTGGACGTTTTTATTCTTACTCTTTGCCCTGACCCCACAGCCTGGGAGGCTAGCCAAGAAAAAGCAAGCCTTTTTAAGAAACTAAACATAATGAAGCTACTTCTGCCTCTGGAAGAGCAATCTGTAGGATCTGATTGCAGCTGAAGTAACTTTATTAGGATGTGTATTCTATCACCACCCATTCCTTCTCACTCTTAACACTCTCAGATCCTATGCACTCACTACACACTACTAACATGCACTTTCAGCTCCTACCAGAACTCGCAATTCTGTTGAGTCTCCTCTCAATCTTCTTCACTCTTGAATATGTACACAGTCATTTTTTTAAATACTCTTCTTCCACCTATTCCACAGGATTCACACAAGCGCCCTGACACATACTCACAATTGTGTCTGAACATTCCATCTGCTTGTGAAATCTGTAAGCTCTGTTCATTCATTCATTTGTCCAACAGTATTTTTTATTCTATATACCAGACACTATTCTATAGGTATTTTGGATGGACTGGTGCAGGGCATTCTCAGCCCTTCAGGGGAAACAGAATGGAAAGGAGATGTGCATCAGGTCTGTTCAGTGATGTGGACAGAGATGACCAATGGCAATACAAAGCAAGAGTGTGGAACTTGGCGTGGAGGGTTTTCTAATGACAGAAATGCCCCATCCAAGATACAGAAAACAGTGTTTTCCACGTTGGCAAAAAGAGAAGGGTAACTCTGGGAGAAGGAACCAAATGTAGGAAAAAATACAAAGGAGTAAGGGTACAGCGTGCTTGGGGAAGAGGAAGCCATTCAGTGCAGATGGCTGTGTGGTCTCTTGGCATGGGAAAGAAGCAAAATCTCTGTAGTTTGTAGAAAACGAGGAAGCAAGGGGGAGAGAAATTTCTCCATATTCCAAAAATCATTAGGTCAACATATGACATGAACAGAGCAATCATCAGTCAGTCATACACATGATTAAATTCAATTAGAAAGATATAACTGTCAGAAAAAAAAAATGTACTGTGCATTTCAATGTGCAGTATGAACAAATCTGTGATCTGTATAAACTGTTTTCTTTCCATCCCCAGATTTCATTAGTAAGACTACCCTCAGAGGTTAGGTTCATGCCTCACTCTTCACCTGGTTGAGGTCAAGGTGTCATGGTGTGGTCACCATGGGTGACAGACCCATGTATTTACATTTAAAGAAGTGATGACATAGGACGTTGCCTCTATTTCACAAGGTCTCCAGACTCTTCCTATTAAGCACTTTGGGTCCATACTGCTTCTTTTCTGCCTGCTTGTCCACATCCAAAATACCCAGGAGTGTTCAATTTGTCCACTGAGAGGCAGGCAAGCAGCCATTTTCTCTAGGCTTCCTTATTTAGCATTGGAGAGGGTTTTAAATAGGCAGGTGGTTGTTGCCATGGTTACCCCATTACACCAGCAGCTAAACTTAGGAAGGGCCACAAGGGATAGGAAGAAAGCTTGATACCCAGGATTTGGAAATGTAAACGATATTATCAAATAGGCTTCATTTTACTGAGCTGAACTTAGGTTCTCCAAAGAGCAGCCACTGCTTGGCTAGTCCCACTGCCTGGGACTGGGCCCTCAGAGATAACCTTGAGGTTCAATACAGGGAGTTGTGATTGTTTTGTTTCATTTTGTTTTGTTTTCAGCAAAGGAGTGTGACTAGTCAGGGCTGGAACTCACAAGGAAAGTTGACTCTTTCACATCTCCAGTTCAGATACCTGGGCTATTCTAATAAGAATTCTTAACCCAGGGTTCAGGGGCTTCAGGTGTTCTAAGAATACCTTGAAACTCAACCTAAGATCTTGGATATATTTTTCTGGAGAGAATCTTCATAACTAACAGAATTTCTTAAAAGGACCTAAAACTTCCAAATGGTGAAAAATCACAGTTCTGAGGCTTCTTTGATTCCTAAGGGGTGTCAAATTATGACTCAGCTGTTAGGGTTTCAGGAAATTCTTCCCCCAATGGCCTCTTTATATAGGTTGCTGCCAAGGAAGGTGGTTGGTTGCACAAAATTGTTTCCCTAATGAAATGGCTTTGTCAAGAACCAGACCCAAGGAGGTAGCAATACGGGCATGTGTGATGGTGCTATTTTGGGCCCCTTCTGCTACCTAGTCCTTGAATTGCTAGGTTCATAGTCTAGCAAAGGAGGAAAAATGTTTCTCAAATATTTTTATAAAACTATTTTAACATACAAAAATGTTACAAGAAGAGTATACAGGAAGTCACAGAGTATACAGGATGTTTGAACAGTCATATCCCAAGCATCATTCATACGTGGATTGTTGTTGAGTGTAGAAACAGTGTTGCAAGGGAATTATTGTTCATTTTTGAACTCCTACAAGATGCCAGGTGGCAAACTAGTTTTTTAAAAAATGTATTAAATTATTTAAATCTCAAAACAATTATATAAGGTAAACATTGCATTTTCATATTACAGATACAGAAACTGAAGCTAGGAAAAACTAAGTTACCTAGCTGAGGTCACAGATTTTTTTTTTTTAAGCATTGAGACTAATTTGATTTCTGACTTACCTTTTCACTCCAGAGTTGAAGACCTTTTGCTTCACCTGCTGTCTCCCCCAGATTTCCTTTAGCAAACACCTACTTAAACCAAATACTCTGATAGATACTACTCACCGCTAGAGCCTTTTTATTTTTTATTTTGAAATAGGGTCTCACTAACTTGCTTAGGGCCTCACTAACTTGCTAAGGATGGCTTTGAACTTGCAATCCTCCTGCCTCAGCCTCCCCAGTAACTGGGATTACAGGTATGCACCACCACACCTGGCTCTGATAGGTACTTTATACATAATCCCACTCAATGTTCATAATTTGCAGGTAAGTGTTATTGTCTCTATTTTAGAGAGAAATAAACTGAGGCTAAAGAGGATGGATCTATCATGGGCTTATCCAACTTTATTAATCGCCTCAATGAGAAAATGCTTGCTGAGAGCAGAAGGAGGGGACTAGTCATCTCTTGTGTGTAATGAGTCTTCTCCCTATTTCAACGTGCACAGCAAGGAGCAGGCATAGCTATATGATTTTGTGTGACCCAGAGCAAAATTGAAATGTGCCTTCCCTTGTTCACAAACTACTAAGAATTTCAGGGGCTGGGGCCATAGCTTAGTGGTAGAGTGCTTGCTTTGCATGCATGAGTCACAGGGTTTGATCCTCAGCACCACATAAAAATAAATAAATCAAATAAAGATATTGTGTCCATCTACAACTAAAAAAATATTTAAAAAATAAAAGAATTTCAAGTTGGCGAAGGAGGATTAAATTAAGCCCAGAGCCTTCCAAAGTGTGGGGCACAGGTCTCACACTGATGAGTAAGACAAGGAAAAGGAAATAAGAGAAAGAAGGCACATTTTCCAGGCCTCAAAGAGGGGAGAATTTGCAATCGAGACAAAATAATGGAGGAAAGAGAGTTTTGACCAGCGGAAAAGAAGAAGGACTATTGGTCCTTCAGAGGGACAGCAGTCAGGAGGCAAGGATGCCACCAGAGACTTCCATGAAGGATGCCATCCAATCCTATATGAAGTTTCCAGATTAAGTCTCTGTAAAGGGTTTTGTACATATGAAATCTACACTTAAAAATTACCTAACTCCAGTGTCCCTGTCAGTGAGAATCCAGAAAGAGAAGTCTAATTACAGAGGCTTTTTAATTGTTGGTCAGAAACTCAGAGCACTTGAGGAATGTGTCATTCAAACCTGCTGAGTGTCATCCACTTGAATATGTCCCTCAGCAGTTGAGACTGAAGCAAGATATTTCCTGTCGGGCCTTTCAAAGAGACCACAATCATGCTTCATTCCTACCCGAGGCTGACCACCTTTCCCAAAAGCCCTTGAGTAATTAACAGGCTCTGGAGTGTTAGCTTTACTGGAGCCAAGCCCATGGAGTAGCTGATGAGGGGTTCCCCAGAAGCCCTAATGTAGCTTGAGTCCTTAAGAGGTTGCAAATACATCTTGCAAAGAACTAAGCACTTTGTAGATATTTATAGAAGGCAGCAGGTTATAGCCCAAGTTGGCATCCAAACCTGGCCCTGCAACTTGCTGGCTGTGTGACCTTGGGCAAGTTAATCTTTTTAATCCTTTGCTTCCTCTCTTGAAAAATCTTGCATGGTTGATGTAAGATGTAAGTTCATGGCACACAGTAGGTTCTCAATAAATGTTTGTTGCTGAATATCATTGAATGGCAAACAGAAGCAAGCATTGCTTTAAATTACCATAAAGCATTGACAATAAAAGACTTTTTTGATGGAGTGGTAAGTGGAATTCAATTCTCATTCTCGTAGGATCTTTGGTCAATAGGCAGAGTCCTTTAAAAGAAAAGTTTGGGGACAACTAAAAGTTGGAGGACACCCCAGCATTGACGCACTCAATCTGACTTAATCCTTCTCTTAGAGGATGTGAAGATGGCACCAATCAGCCAGTGTTTACTTAGGTTTTCCAGGACCGGTGCTGTGGAGGAAATTCCTCCTCCTGGCTCCATGTGGGTCCAAGAAGCAGAGGTTAGGGATGTGAGCACCATAGATTCTTAGTCCAAAATCTAAAGGCAGAATCAAGGTAGGGAGTCAAAGACTCCAGCTGAAATGGTACCAGAAGCAGCAGAGTGGGGGGCGGGGGCAGGGTGAGATGCAGGGCAGGTGCCATGTCATTTACCAGCTGGGTCCATGAAGTGTACAGCTGGTGGCTAGGCAGGTGGCCTGGGGAAGTCAGGTGCTGGAAGATGTGACATCACTCCATCACTGATGCTCACTCCCCTCACCAATCCCCAACCTTAGCTGAACACAGATGTTCCGTGGGAGGAACAACAGAAGCTAGCAAAGCTTCAGGCACACAGTTCTGAAAATGAAAGGGCCTCTTCTCTTGAATACCAGGGTATGCTCTGCAGTCCCAGCATGCAGTGTATCCCCATTTCCATAAGGTACTCTTCTTTTATCTATAAATGAAACCATCCTAAGTTATTCTTTCCAGGAGCACTATGAAGTAGCACAATATCACAGCCCAGATGTTTGGTTTTCCCAAAGCGAAGGGTTAAAAATCTTCACTATTGGCGTCTTCATTCTGTGCCCTAAGTGGGGCTTTGGCTCTTCTCATCCAGCACTTAACATCCCAAAAGAGACCTACGCTAGGTACCCAATATTCCAAACTCTCCGTATGTGTTTCTCCCAATAGGTTAAATTCTTTTTTTTTTTTTTTTGTCAAATGTTTGGGATTCTGAAAAGCTCCCAACATAAGCGATTGTGGCATTTTCTGTTTCCTTCCTCCTATAGGCATCTGTCAAGAAAATGCAGACCCTGTGCTTTGTGCTCAAGTACCTTTGGCTCTTCACATGATCCTGACAGAGCAACTTACTTAATTACTTGACTGTTCAGATACTAACCTACAAAAATGCCTTATCCCCCACCCAACACCACCTCTACTTGAGAGAGGCACAGAAAATAAAATGAATGAAATATGGGTTCATGTTTTTTTCACCAGATCCTCATCATTATGCAACTGCAGAAGCCCATGTTTTTTTGGCTGGATTATTTGTTTACAATCAGCTCTCAATGATTTGCAGAAATGCAGGAGCAGCCACATGGATCATCTAAAGCTGTGGATGATCAAAGATTTGAGGAGGTTGCTATTAATATTTCTGCAGTTCTCTCCACTCTAACATTCACAATATTTTTTTTTATTTTAGTATTTCTTTTTTTTTAATTTTTTATTTTTCTCAAAAGTTGAATTTTAATACATAACAGAAAAAAACAAATTTTCAGAAGCGTACACACTATTCACTGAAAACATTTGTTGAGGCAAATAGAAAAAAAATTGTTACAATCATAATTTTTCTAACTTTGCACAAAATTATAAGCAGATTACATTCTTCATATTAAACATCTTTATATGCACTTTCAATGAACAGTATATATATATATTTATATATATTTTTTATCAACTATCTTTACTATACCCATTCCCC